>SZWC01025368.1:5114-18223 GCA_023375785.1 Penium margaritaceum
CCCCCCGCCGCACCGTCCCTGTTAGCAGCACAGCCACCACCCCCTCACAGCGCTCTCCTTTTCCCTCAACCCCAGGCCACCAAACCTGGTTCACCAGGTCAGGGGGCCAAGGGGATGGTGTGGGCCAAGTTCCAGGGCAAACAGCCCAACGATGTGGCCTATCCACATGGCTGGTTGGAGGCGGCCCATGGACCAAGTGACAGCCCGTTTGGGCACCAAAGGGCATCATTTGGGACAGTTCACATGGCAGCTGATAGGCGACATCCAGGCCAGCAGAGGCGTGCATCAAGTTCCCAAAACGACGTTGGGCACATGGCTACGCTACGTGGAGTAGCCGCCATGGAGTTAGATTGCAACCCAGGGAAAGGTTCCCTTGCTAAGGCACCAAAAACTCCGTTTGAAAGCGTGGTGTGGAGAGTAGGGGCAGACAAGCACATTGACACCACCCACGTCTCATTTGGTGCATGACACATGGCGCCAAAAGGAGAACAATGGAGGAGTAACTTTGTTGTTTTCGACGTCACAGTGGAAACGGAAGAGGGGTGGTGCAGCCGACGGGTCCTGGTCGGTCAACGGCGGGTGGACGGCGGCCGTTGGGCAAATGGTGGACAACCAAATCGGCAAGGAGCTGAGCCAGTGTGCCAGGCAATGGGCACGGCCGACCGTCCCAACCCACCACCGGTACGGATGGAGGAGATCCCCACCATGGACAGCGAGGGTCAACCGACGGGACGACTTTGGAGGAGTGGCTTATGGTAGGGTGGGACTAAACCCGGTCCGTCCGACGGCGAGAGAGACCCATCCTGATTTTGATGTCTACGCGGACAGGCAGGAATGCCATGCGGGACCTAGGAAATACAGACACAAACAGATCACAGCGACTGCACAGGCGACGAATGGGAATCTGGACGACGGACGAACGGGTGGAGACGGAGGACTCCCCCCACATCTTCAACCCAACGGACTTCGCCGCCGGAAAAATCACACCAAACCAAACTAAGGGGTGGCGGAAATGGGATCCACAGTTTAGGCGGGAGAGCTAGGTGACTGGACGGAGTAGAGAATAGGAGTACCGATGGAGAAAGCCTTTGTCCCCCTCAGACAAGGCTGACCCTGCTCAAATCAGCCACTGACTTACCCAAGGGAGAGTGACATCAGCAAACACATGGTACGACCACGAAGCACATGGGGCATGGACGGCAACCGACGCCCCTCAACAGAATTGGAGCACGTCATCAGGGCAGATGACGCATAGGGTACTACAATTGTGCGATGGTAGCAGAGCATAGGTAGGATACACGAAGGCGGAAATGCTGGTGGAGGAAGAGGGAATGGGGGGTTAGGAGCAATAGGAAAACAGCGGGGTGTTACAATAGTATGCACCTTGTCCACTACCTAGCTGGCTAGCTACACATACAGATCAGGCATGCACTGCTCTATGGAGTATGTCCCCTTGGTATGTTCTGAGTTGGGCCAGGAATGCACATAATGGGTATGTCTCCTGTGGCTCATCATACCTTTTTGGCTTGGTTGAATAGGCACCGAGGTCTCATACGAGAGGTCGCAAGTTCAAGCCCCGCAATGGCAACAATTTTCTTTGTGGCCCAAACTGGGACAGGAAGCTTCAAGGAAGCTTACTAGAGCCTGCTTTGAGGATGACACTTGGCGGTCGAAGGACGCACCAAGTAGGACTGTAGGTTGAGGTTGGCTCCAGTGGAGCCACTACGAGCAAAAGCTTTAGCAAAGCTCTGCAAGTATAAAAGCTTGTACCTTGCATGCATCCATTTACACTTCTTGCCTTTGAGACTCCTCACAGAGTGTCCAACCGAAGGTAGACACTAAAGACCAACATGCGGACTTTGTGAGGTTGCAAACCAAATGAACCTAAAGTGTGGATCCCTTGTTCAAGGGTGATAGGTTGTATTGGTTGCAATACCAAGAGCGGCTGGCGGCCTCCCATGTCGGGATCCGTTTTCTACACCGTTGCTATCTGTCGCATCGATAAGGAGTTATGGGCCCACACTTCGGGTTCAAAGGCACGCTTCCAAGACCGACTAGCACGTGGTCTTGTACGGCACACAGGTACAACAGGGACACGAAGATCGGACGGCTCCAATCTGCTCCATTGGCTCCATCGGCTTCTTTAGGTAGGGTGGGTGCACATAGCGGACTAGGGGACGAGGAACAGCTCTGTCCATGTTGGACAAGACCCTCAAGCCCCAACGGGACTAAGCTCTATCCCGAGTCCAATCTCTCACGACGGCACCAACGCCTTAGGCAATCATCGATGGGAGGGGTATGCAACGGAACCAACCGCATCTTTGACAACTGTCCCAGTCAGCAGCCTCATCAGCCTCATCGGCCTCAACGAAGCAGAGTAGCAGTGAAGCAGAGGAGATGAGCAACCGCAGGAAATGGCAGATCCGACTCAAGCCCGCCTTGAGGCGGGAATGTCCAAATTCACAGGGACAGGTTTTCCCTTGTGGAAATGGCAGTTTGAGATTGTTGTGAACGTGTGTGGCTACCTCGACATCTTAAAAGGGACCAAGACAGCACCCGCCGATGCGGCGGTGACGACGTATGCGGCTGACATTGTAGCATGGACAATGAAGAACAACATGGCTCTCGCCATTCTTGTGACGTCCATCAATGAGACTCAACACTCCCACATCACAGGATACACATTGGATGCCGAGGCCTACCCAAAACTCGCACGCGTGTAGCAATCAATTGCCCTAGAAAACCGACTATTCATCTTCCAAAGGTTAATGTTGGTGAGAGTGAGCAAAGGAGAATCGATACCCGCATTTTTTCAATCATTCGGCAACATGCTGCAAGAGGTCCAGCAAATGGAATGGATCTCCACTCCAACATGCGTGCCATGATCCTTCTAATGGCACTGCCGGAAAGCTGGGGGTCGTTGATCACCGTATTTGGCGGTTGGAAGGAGGCAGATCTGACGTACGAGGCTGTCGCCGAACACGTCCGCAACGAGTCCATGTAATGCAGTGGTAGTGAGGTTAACATCTCAGCCTATGCCTCTCGCTTTGATGGACAACGTGCAAGCTCTCGCTCCAGTCAAGGCAACAGCGGAAGTGGTGGCGGTGGAGGGAAAGGCAATGGTGGGGGGAAGAGTTCCAAGAAGCCCGGCAACTGTCACAATGGTGGCAAGGGTGTGCACTGGGCTAGGGACTGCCGTAGTCCCAAGAGAGAAGGCGGGAACAAAGGTGGAAAGGAGAAGAAGGAGCTCACCAACATGATGGCTAAGGGGGCTTCCCATGAAGGGCGCAATGATCCTTAGGCCCGGGACATTCGCCCTTGACTTGGGCACCAACCACCACTCATCAAAAGAGAAGGGTGGATTTGTCTCCATGGCCGAATCTGTCATGCGCATCAAGTGTGCAAACGGTGGCATCCTCCAAGCCATGGGCGACGGAGACAAGGTGATCACGTTCAACTTGAATGGTGCGGAGAAGGCGGTCAACCTTCAAAAGGTGGTGTACATGCCCTCCTTCGAAGCCAGATTGCTCTCCGTCTCACAAATCACCGACAACAACATGACAGTGGTGTTCACCAACAAGGAAGCGGTGGTCCTAAAAAACAAGGACATCCAAATTTTATACACCAAAGACTATCTCATGCTTCAAGTTCCAAGAGTTCACGACCTCTACGTGCTTCAGACCAAAGACACCAAACCGTCGGATGAGGGACTCACATGTGCCACCAAGACACTGGCACTGGAGCCAAAGGATGCACCACCGGCGACCATTGCGGCTGCCTCATCAACCAATGACACTGATGCTAAGCTGTGGCACCGGCGATTTGACCACGTGGCCAACAGCACACTACAGAAGATGTAGGAGCAAGAGGAAGTCTGCGGAATGGAAGGGTACACCATGAAGCATGGCAAAGGGTGTACATTGTGTGAACCATGCCTCCAAGCAAAGGCAAAGAAGAAGCCGTTTGGGAGAGGAGGTCAACGAGCAAAGCATGTCTTGGAGCTGATACACAATGACATGTCTGGACCCTTCCGCACACTGTCTAACGAAAGAAGCAAGTACTTCCTGACCTTCATTGACGACCACAGTCGCAAGTTGTGGATCTACTTCCTCAAAACAAAGGGAGGGGTCAAGGAGAAGCTCCTCGAGTTCGTCGCCATGGTGGAGCGACAAACGTCCAAGAAAGTAAAGACGCTCTGAAGTGACAACGGGGGTGAGTATGAGGCATGCAAGCCTTGGCTCAAGCATCATGGCATCTGCCACGAGCAAACCACCCCTTACAATCCCCAAAGCAACGGCGTTTCGGAGAGGATGAACCAGACCCTACTCGGCATGGTGCGAAGCATGCTCTTCGACAGTAAGCTCCCACCTCGCTTTTGGGCTGAAGCAGTAACAACGACTTGCTACCTGTTGAACCTCACACCACCGACCGTCTTGCAGACGCGCGGAAAGGAGCAGGACAAGCAGCCAAAGACCCCACAGGAAGCATGGTCGAGAAAGAAACCCAACGCATCTCATCTTAAGGTGTTTGGGTCAACTTCATGGGTGAAGATCCAGTCCCGAGAAGGTGGAGGCAACCTGGACGCACGATCCAGGAAGTGCGTCATGGTTGGGTACGACACATCACACAAAGCCTATCGGCTTTGGGGCAAGGCAGCAGGCAAGCTTGTGAGGAGCCGTGACGTCGTCTTTGACGAACACACCCTTGAAAAGGGAGAGCTGCTTGACCCGAATGCGGGGGAGAGTGTATAGTGTTGCTTGAGTCCGGAGACCAAGCACCTGACAACTGGCTCGCTTTCCCAGCAGGTGGTGGGAATGGGAGAGTAGCTGTGGAGCATGACGCAGCATCTGACATGGACGTGGATACTGAGGCGTCCGGGGCTTCCGAGTCTTACTTGGAGTCTGACGCCTCTTCTGACGATGACGACGACGACAAACCACCACCTGTGGAAGCATCAGCACCAAAGTAATTAGCCGCACCACTACCCCGGCGCAATTTGCGACCAAAGAGAGCACCTTTGCAATATGAGGATGATTGGACTGGCCTTAGCTGGTCGTGCATGGCTCAGGGAGAGCCATCCACAGTGGCGGAGGCGATGAATGGCCCAGATGCGGCCAAGTGGAAGGAGGCAGTGGATAGCGAGCTCGCGTCCATTGCTGAGAACGGCACGTGGGCGCTAGTGGATAAACCCGACAAGGCCCACGTGGTGGGATCCAAGTGGGTCCTCCAAGTGAAGAAGAAGCAACACGGTAGCATCGACAAGTTCAAGGCAAGGGTAGTGGCTAAGGGGTTCTCTCAACGCCCGGGCTCCGAGTATGATGAGATGTTCACGCCCGTCGTGACCTTTGCCTCCATCCACTCTCTTCTTGGAGTTCCAGCCACAAAGAACCTGCAGATGCACCAGATGGACATCAAGACAGCTTTTCTTTATGGGAAGCTCGACAAGAAATTGCTGATGGAGGTACCCAAAGGAGTCAAAGCTCCCAAGGGTAAGGTGTGCTAGTTGGTAAAAGTGCTCTACGGGCTGAAACAGGCCGCAAAGATGTGGTACAACGAGATGGATGGTTTCATGACCGGCCTCTCCTTCGTGCAATGCCACAATGACCCAAGCATGTATGTGCGCAATGATGGGAGAGGGCTAATGCTGGTTGCGTTGTACGTGGATGATCTGATCATCTGCTCATCTTCGGTCGAGCTGCTGGATGAGTTCAAGTCTGACCTCAGCAAAAGGTTCAAGATGAAGGACATGGGTCCTCTCGAGTACTACCTTGGGATTTCCATCCACCGCAACCGAGGCACCATCGAACTCAACCAAATCAAATACATGGGTAAGGTACTGAAGCGCTACCACATGGAAGACTACAAACATGTCTGCACCCCAATGACGACCGATACAAAGCTGAAGGCCTCCATGTTGCCAAGCAACAAAGCAGAACAAAGGGAGATGCAGGACATCCCCTACCAGTCTGCCGTGGGTAGCATCATGTACGCCATGGTAGGGACTCGTCCGGACATCTGCTATACTGTGGAACAAGTGAGCAGATTTGTGGCTCACCCTGGGCCACAACAGTGGCACGCAGTCGAGGGCATCTTGCGCTACCTACAGAAGACACGTCACATGGGCCTGGTCCTTGGAGGCCAAGAAGGAACGGACCCCCTTCTCCTGAATTGCTACACCGACGCTGACTGGGGAGGACATATCAACGACAGGAAATCCACCTCTGGACACGTGTGTTTTTTGAATGGCGCAGCCATCTCATGGGCCAGCAAGAAGCAGCATTGTGTTTTTGTGTCCACAGCTGAGGCAGAGTATGTTGCTTTGTTTGAGGTGTGCAAGGAGACTCAATAGCTACACAACCTGCTTGGCAAAATGATACTGCAATGGAAAGATGCCACGGTCGTACAAGTGGAAAACGTGAGCGCCATCTCCATGGGTGAAGACGAGATCATCTCTTGGCGAACGAAGCACATCGACATGCGCTACCACTACTCACGTGACCTCCTCATGAAGAACATGGTAGACTTACAACACTGCGGAACAAAGAGCATGCTTGCTGACTCTATGACCAAGCCGCTGGAGAGCGACTTGCACTATGCAAGTATTCATGGATTCAGCATGAGGAGTGCGGCAGAGGAAGGGTGAGCCCCAAGGCATCAATGGAGCCCAGAAAGAGACAGATGGACAAAGGTGCAAGGGAGATATTTGTCAAAATAGTATGCACCTTGTCCACTGCCTACCTAGCTAGCCACACATACAGACAAAGCATGCACTGCTCTATGGAGTACGTCCCCTTGGTCTGTTCTGAGATGGGCCAGGATTGCACTGCCCATAATGGGTATGTCCCCTGTGGCTCATCACAGGAACCATAACTTTTTGGCTTGGTTGAATAGGCACCGGAGTCTCAGACGAGAGGTCGCGGTTTCAAACCCCGCGACGACCCCAATTCTCTTTTGGCCCAAAGTGGGACAGGAAGCTTCTGGGAAGTTTACTAGAGTCTGCCTTGAGGATGTGACTTGGCGGTCTAAGGGCGCGCCAAGTAGGACTGTAGGTTGAGGTTGGCTCTTGTGGAGCCACTACAAGTAGAAGCTTTAGCAAAGCTCTGCAAGTATAAAAACCTGTACCTTGCATGCATCCATTTACAGTTCTTGCCTTTGAGACTCCTCACAGATTGTCCAACCAAAGGTAGACACTAAAGACCAACATGCGGACTTTGTGAGATTGCAAACCAAACAAACCTAAAGTGTGGATCCCTCGTTTGAGAGTGATATGTTATCTTGGTTGCAATACCAAGAGCGGTTGGTGGCGTCCCATGTTGGGACCCATTTTCTAGACCGTTGCTATTCGGCGCATTGACACGGGGAAGGGGCTAGGGCGGGCAGGGTGGAGAAGGGACATGAGGGGGGCCAAGCTCTCGATGTAGCGTCTCCCCCCTTTGCTTCGGCATTGTCCCCTAGGCCCGCCGCCCACGACACGTGGGAGGCCAGCGTGCGGGCGGGGGTACGAGAGGAGGTAAGCTGGGTGGCGGAAGATTGTGGAGCGTGTGGACGATGGGCACTGGAGAAACAGCAGTAACACCCTCAGTGGCCCCGAGTGCAACAATAGTAACACATGCTGGGAGGGTAGCAAGAACAACGGTAGCTGCGCCAGCAGCAGTATCCATGGCTTTGGGTGCAGCTACATCCATAGTACAGAAGTAGTCATAACAGCTGCTACCCCACCCTAGCACGGAGCAGCAACAGCAACGACCGTGGCAAGGACAAAAATAGTAGCATAGCGGACATTCAAGCCAAGGACAGCTACGGCAGGACAACTAGCATCATGGGCACAGACAACCATAACATTAGCAGCGGTGGGGGCAGGAGCTGTGAAAGCGACAATACTAGGAGCCGGTGCCATAGCAGCAATAGTAGACCAAGTGGTCGGTACAGTAGCAGCAAAAGCAACGGGAGCAGATGGTGGCGTGGAAGCAGCAATAGCAACACTAGCAGCCGCAATAGCATTAGGCACAACAGTATGAGCAGCCGCGGCAGATTGTGCCATGGCAGCAACAGCTATAGCACCTGCAGCCAGGACAACAACAACGCAGAAGCGAGAGCAACAGCCATAACTAAGGCCCTATCCCAACCTGTAGCAATAGCTAGAAGAGCGGGTGAAGCTACGGTAGCAATAATTATAGCTTTGATAGGGGAAGCATAGCACCTGCACCAGTACCGGGGACACCACCAGCAGCAGCAACGGGACCAGACGCGCCAACCTCAATCCTAATGCAGAATGCAACAATAATTTGAACTGAGCCAAGAGTAGCAATAGCAGCAGCCGTAGTAGTGGGGGCCATGGAAGCAACAGAAGAAAATGCATCAGAGTCAAGAGCAACAACAACAGCTCCCGTAGCAAAAGCTGTCGTGGAAGCAACAGTAGTAGCCACAACAGAGTGAGGAGCAACAGAAGTAATGGCCATAGCAAATGGTGCCATGGCAGCCACAACAAAAGCAGCAGCCATGGCAGAGCCAGGAGGAGTAGAAGTAACCATTGCAGATGGTGTCGTAGCAGCTGCAATAGCAGCTCCAACAACGGGGGAAGCAGTACTAGTAGCACCGAGAGCAAAAGCTACACCCTAAGCCTTATCCCAACCGGTAGTAGCAGCAGCAATTAGAGGAGCAAGTGAAACCATGGCAACAACACTTTTAGCAATGACATAACATCACGAACACTTGCACGAGAAAATGACACATCAACGTGGCACTAGCACCAACAATGGATGGAGCGGGCATTGCACCGACGACGGGAGCGTGGGGGCAGGTTCAATGGAGGGAGACGCGCGTTACCACAGGGACTCCACAAACAGACACGGACGCGTTGGGGACTGCCGTGTGTCAGGCCTTCACAGAATTCCGGGCTAGACAGGCGGCTCGGCCCCACCACGCCGTGGCCACACCGGGAGCAGGGACAAGGGAAGGACATGATGCAGGACTCGTCGCGCGGCCTGTGAACATACCCACCCAGTCGCCACAAGGGGAGCAGGGAGGGGGGAGTGGGCCACCTCGCAGGGAAGCCAGGGGGGAGGGATCAACATGGAGGAGGTGGCAGGCAAGCCCTGGAGGGAGGTTTGGGACACCTAGGCCTGCAGAGGACACAGTATGACATCCACAAGGCGGCAACCATCATCATCGCGGCAGGATGGATCACATGGGAAGCTGAAAGAGTTATTGGGAGCATGCAAGCATCGCTCAGAAACCTAGAGGATAGGTGGAAGACATGATGGCAGGAGCCATCGATCAGATCCAGTGGGCAGCATGGGATCCATTTGCAGTGGACCGGGCCACGTGGTGCGGCGGTTGGAGGGGATTCCACCCGTCGTGGCCCCTGCCTAATCCCTTTGGAGAGGAGCAGCATCAAGCCCTGCAGTCCCAAAGGCAAGGCTCATGGCGGACCAGGGAGCTTGATCGATGGCGCCAGAACATGCAAGAGGAGGACCAGTCAGACAACGACCTCCACCTGGGGGTGCTCGCCATCCTTCTTGACGGATAGCGAGTGGCAGACGTGCTGGAGAGCACCACGGCCAGGCCCGTCGTGACGGTTGGCAGAGTGGTCTAGACCATCGCACACCTCCCCGCAAGGCACACCTCCCCTATTTGTTAGCTACTGAGCTAACCACCTCCGGCAGAGAAGCCGCGAAACCGAAAAGCTCACAAAGGTTCTTACACCTTCTTCCTTTGCAGGTATGTGTCATGCACCCCAAACTTAATCAGGCATACACTTCACCTTCAAGAGTTCTAACGCCTTAGCATTACATCTCAAGAAGAGCTCAAGTCGTCAATACGCAAGAGAGCATCAAGCAAGGGTTGATTGATCAGCATGCAAGACAAGTCCTTTTATAGCTGTCTGTCCAGTCCTAGAACTCAAAAGCACATTCCTGGGAAGTGGCCTGAACCAGCCACGTCACCAATAGACTTGCACTATGAGCTTGACACATAAGCATCCAAGTGTCAAGGTGACAGACCAACCATGTAGCGTCCAAGAAGCNATACCTTGCCTGCCCGCCTGGTGGAGATCCTTGTCCAGTGGCTTTGTAAGCATGTCAGCCCGGTTGAGCTTGGTACCGACATACTCGAGCTCCACTGTCTGCTTGTAGACCAAGTCTCGAGCGTAGTGGTAGCGGATCTCGATGTGCTTTGTGCGCCTCGACAGGACAGGGTTCTTTGACATGTCAATGGCGCTCATGTTGTCAATCTTGATGACCGTCGCCGTTGTCTGTGGTGCCTTCATCTCAGATAGCAAGCTTCGTAGCCACTGCATCTCTTTACACACCTCAGCCAAGGCGATGTACTCAGCCTCAGTTGTTGACAGAGAGACACATTCTTGCTTGCGACTTGCCCAACTGACTGCACCTCCATTCAACATACACACAAAGCCAGAGGTAGATTTTCTGTCATCAATATTCCCTCCCCAATCAGCATCAGTGTAGCACATGAGACGGAGTGATGCGGATCCAGCAATGCCTCCAAACTGGAGGCCTACGTGGCGCGTCCCCTGAAGGTAGCGCATGATGCGCTTCACGGCCTGCCAGTGAAGTGGACCGGGATTGGCCACAAACCGACTCACCTGCCCAACAGCATGGGCTATATCTGGTCGGGTGGCGACCATGGCATACATCAAACTGCCCACCGCAGACTGATATGGGATGCCAAGCATGTCAGTTTTCTCCGCTTCGTTGGATGGGGACATGGAGGTGGAGAGTTTGCACTCCGAGCTCATGGGTGTGCTGGCAGGTTTGCAATCTGCCATGTCGTATCGTTTGAGGATGGAGTCGATGTATTTTGTCTGGTTCAGGCTGATTGTACCTGCTGCTCTGTCGCGCTTGATGGCAATTCCAAGATAGAAGTCAAGAGGACCCATGNTCTGCGTCGTAATGCTGCCGAGGTACTTTGAGGCGTGAACTGCTCCTTGAACCTGCTGGCTGGTGCTGTTGATGCGGAGGTTGGAGGTCTGGTTCGTCGTTGATGATGGGAGGGGCATCCTCCTCATGTTCCGGAGGATCGGATACGTCGGAATCAGAGTCTGACTCCTGCGAGTCATCTTCATGAGCTCCTCTCCCTGTTGCAGCACCTATCCCATGCCATTGTGCTGGTGCTTCGTCTCCCTCTTCAAGGAGAGTGAGCCACTCTCCCTGTTTTGGAGCGTTCTCGAGTTCGAGATGCTCTCCCTTACTCACAGACCTTTCGTGGAAATCCACCTCTTTGCTGCGGATGACCTTCTTGGCTCCTTGGTCCCACAGTCGATAAGCTTTGTGGGCGGTGTCATAGCCGATGAAAATGCACTTTTGTGCTCTTGCATCGAGATTTCCAGGGCCCTCACCGGCCTGGACCTTGGCAAACCCGGTGCAACCAAACACCTTGAGATGGGAGGCGTCCGGCTTCTTGCCTGACCATGCTTCTTCAGGCGTCTTCAGCTGCTGTGTCTGCTTCTTCTTGCCTCTCCTTCGCAGAGCTGCTGCAGGTGTGAGGTTCACAAGGTAGGTAGCCGTACGTGCTGCTTCAGCCCAGAACCTAGGAGGAAGCTTGGCGTCAAAGAGCATGCACCTAGTCATGCCTAGGAGCGTCTGGTTCATCCTCTCTGCTACGCCGTTGCTTTGAGGTGAGTAGGGCGTAGTTTTCTGGTGTTCAATGCCCTGTGTCTTGAGCCACTCCCTGCAAGCTTCATACTCTCCCCCGTTGTCCGTCCTGAATGCCTTCACCTTCTTTCCACTCTGTCGCTTAACCATAGCGACAAAGGCCTGTAGATTCTCCTTCACCTCACTTTTCTTTTTGAGAAATTATATCCAGACTTTGCGGCTGTTGTCGTCGATGCATGTGAGGAAATATCTGCTGCCTCCATTTGACGGTATGCGAAAGGGACCACGTACGTCAGAGTGGACAAGATCAAGAGGTGCAAGAGCGCGCGTGCCATTGCGCTTGAACGGTTTCCTTTTTGCCTTGCCTTGAAGACATGGCTCACACATGATCTCTGCTCCCTCCACCTCATCACATAGCTCCATCCCATGCACTAGCTCCTGCTTTCCCATGAGCTCCAATGTGCGATGAGCCACATGCCCAAAGCGCCTGTGCCGTAGGTTCTTGGAGGATGTGCACAGGCTAGAATGAGGAGCCCCAGTGGCTGCATTTTCTTGTGGTTTTGTTGCCAAATCATCTGTTTCCACTGCTTTCGCTGCTCCAACATGTCCTTCCTCATCTGATTCTGCATCGCTGCTCTCCTCATCATCACTCTCCACCAAAGATTCAGCTGTTGGAGTTGTCATCTTGGTCTGCAAGACGTAGAGTCCATCGATACGAGGAACCTGTGCGACAACCTTCTTGGCAGATTAGGAGATGTTGATGTCCTTGGTAGGAACTATCACCGCTTCCTTCTCTGTAAAGACCACTGTCATGCCATGGTCAGTTATTCTAGAGACGGAGAGCAGGTTGGCTGTGAAGGAGGGCAAGTAGACCACCCCCTCTAGCTTGAGGTCGGAATCTCCACCGTTGACACCCACTGTCACCAGCTTGTCACCAATCCCCTCAGCTGCCTCAACCTTGCCGTTGGCGACCCTGAAGTTCTTGTTACATGGATCAAGAGAGATAAAGTCTCTCTTCTCGTAAGTGGTGTGCTCGTTTGTGCCCGAGTCAAGGCCATAGGCTCCTGGCCTGAGTATCGCCCTCCCTTTGTTGGAGGCACACTCAGCCATCAAGCTTGTGGGATCCTTCCCACCATTTCCCCCTCGCCAGTCATCCCCGTCTCCTCCCTCTTTCTTGGGTGCACGGCACTCTCGAGCCCAGTGTCCAGCCTTGGCACAGTTATGGCAGTTTCCTTGGCGCTTTGTACCCCTTCCACTTTTGCTAGTGCTGTTGTTTCCCCTGAACCCAGAGGAGGAGGTATTGCGGAAGGTGCCACTGCTCCGTGAGGCAAAGGCAGCCATGTTTGCTTCACTGCTGCTACGACGCATGGCTTCATTCCGCACATACTCAGAGACGGTGGTGTAGGAAACTAGATCTTCAGTCCACCCTCCAATCACCGTTATCATGGGGCCCCAACTTTCCGGCAGCGTCATCAGAAAAATCATAGCCTGCATGTC
>SZWC01025368.1:19992-35058 GCA_023375785.1 Penium margaritaceum
ATCAAGCAAGGGTTGATTGATCAGCATGCAAGACAAGTCCTTTTATAGCTGTCTGTCCAGTCCTAGAACTCAAAAGCACATTCCTGGGAAGTGGCCTGAACCAGCCACGTCACCAATAGACTTGCACTGTGAGCTTGACACATAAGCATCCAAGTGTCAAGGTGACAGACCAACCATGTAGCGTCCAAGAAGCTACGGACTTTCCTTCTTGGAAGCTTCCACAACAAACAAGATATGCATTGGGCCAGGATCGAACTCATGACCTCTCACTTGGCCAAATCAACAAAATGGCCAGGGCAACCACTCACCCACATGGTGTACTCACAGGTCATATCTCACAAGAGACAGAGCATAGTTGAGTCACACTACAACGGATCTAGGGGTCATACCTCCACAAGGGGCAGAGCATTCCTGATCCGTCCTACAACACTGAACAAGGGGCAGAAACATTTAACACTATCCCCCCACCGGGGAGAGGCCTCGTATGGGAGGAATCCTAGACCCCATCCTCGGCCGCATCTTTAGACCCACGACGGCACGAGACGTGGCCATAGAGGGAGCAGCAGCCGGAGCCAGGACAACGACTGAACTGGTCCATTGGGTGTGCCAGACATGGATCCTCGCATATACTGCCTACTGCCATGTGGGGCGGGTGGTGGTGTGCACGGAGGGCGGTCCGGGCGGCAGACAGGGTCAAGCAGGCAATGGGGATTGCAGCCGTTGCAAGCAGTGGAGACAGCAGCAGCAGCTGGGGTGGCCATGCACTTCCTTGTGGGACAAGATGGTCAGGAGGTAGGAAAGGGGGAGAAGGTGGAGAGTCGAGGGGTCAGGGTGGTAGCAGACGCAGTGGCCTTCGCCGCATGACATAGTGAGAGTGCGACCTTCCTCGCACGCCATGCCCTACTCACCGTTGTTGAGGTCCAAAATGGAGAGAGCCAGACAGGACTTGACGGGAGGAGCCTGCGGGGGTCGGCCATGGAGGTGACACAGAGCGCTGTCCTGGTGATTGGCGCTACAGTGGTCGCAGTGGCGCAGGCCCAGACATGTGCGGCGGAGCTAGTCAGATGGCGCATGCGGTGGCCGGCTTTCTGGGAAACAGTGAGCCACCGCGAGCGTGGCGCCCATCCACCCTCTAGTGAAGAGAGCGCTAGCGGTGGGAGCACCCCTATACACCCCCCTCCCCCAGGAGGGTGGCGCCAGCAGAAGAAGCCAGAGCTGAGGAGGTGGAGGGGATAGCCTTAGCAGTGGGCGCAATTGGGACCGTCTCGCGAGCCATGGGGCGTATCATCCAAGACAACCCCTCAACCGAGAGCGAGGATAGCAATGAGGTTGGCAAGGGAGAGGGCCCGCCGAGGGCAGATGAGTGGGGGCGACAGGGACTGTGGGCAGGGGAGGGGAGGCTGATTGTAGCAAGAGGATTGGGGCCGCTAGGCAATGGATCGTGCATCTGATGCCCAGAGCGGCTAGGACGGTAGATTGCACTGCCAAAGAGCTTAAGCACGTACTTGAGGCTACCTCAGGGCTCTCCCTTGTGGTGGCTAAGATGGAGAGCTACGGAGAGGAGTAGTGGTGATAGGCAAAGGGGACGGACAAGGGGTGATTGTATGGAATAAAGGTCCTCCCCCGGTTAACTTCCTGGCGTGTCCCAACGGAAGCACTGGATGCAGTTTGAGCCACTATTGCCATCCCCTTGCTACGATGTACCACGTATCCCCTTGAGGCGGGGGGCCAACTTCTGCTTTAAGCCATGCCTAGCCTCATCTTATGCAAGTGACCGCAGCAGCGAGCTACCTCCGACATATAGTGGTAGATCTAACAGGCAGGTTCATGGCAGGAAAGTTGAAGGCACTATGGAGGAAGGCGGTGGGATTGGTATGAGAGTAGCAAGGCATCCCTCACTAAGCTACACAGCAGAAACACAGTAGTGGCAGCAGCAGTGAGAGCCAAAGCTAAAGCCACGTTCTTGAGAGGACTCACCAACCCACGGTGACCTGCCACAACAGATTACAGCATCGGAGACACCCTTGTGACCGCTTCATCCTGCCACGTCCACGGGCCAGCCAAGAGTTTCCCAACCCTCTTCAGCAGGAGGTGAGGCATGAGATGTTGAGAAGGGGTATGTGAAAGGTCCCAGAAGCTCCACTCAGGTCGCACATACCACCCTCCCTGGACGTGAAAGAATACAATTGCCCCATTTGACCACCGTTTTTGGTGTGTAAGAGCTCTTTAGAAAGCTCTTGCAGAACCCTATCCATCGCTTCCACTCTCGGCTCATTTCATGCCTGTAGGCTCCAAGAAATGAAACAACACTCTTAGATCTATACTTCTCTGGATTTTGGGCTGACATGAAAACGGTGACGTGTTTTTGCTTTTTGAAGGTTTCTTTGTATGAAACAACGCCCGTTGCATTCAGCATCCTTTGGCGCATAATCGATCCAAAGTTTTCTTCATTTGGACAACCTTCATGCTGACATCATCATTGTAAGTGATGATGTCTGCATCAACACTTAACCAATTTTTTGTCTGAAACATCAATTGCTACCAGTGTTGCGAATCCTCGAGACACCCTGACAGTTCTGAAATCTGATCAGTTTGACATCCCGGCCGATAATGAGTGCTGACATGGCTCCGGCTGGTCACAAGGGGAAAGGACCAACAGACCCCTCATCCACCTCCTCAGGGGTCCTGTGTCCATGCTCACAGGCCATTGAGGACATGGGGAGTCAGCACGTTGAGATATGGCGTCTGCACCAAAAGCAAACTGACGCCAACCGTGAGCTCACTGACCTCCTTCGTGGACAATCCATGAATCTCCAATGGAGTCGGTGGTGCTATACCTTCTACACAACACTCAGCACTCGCACAGATGTCAGGAGTAGGACTCGACACAGCCTATGTTGTGCATGATTTGTTTCACGTTCCTTGGACTTCTCCTTCTCCTTGCTCTCCTTCTCCTTCTACTCATGTGTTTGTCACATGTGTTCCCTCTGCTAAGTACAAGTGATCCTTGCATTGCTGCTTGTGTCACGTGGGCTCAGATATTGCATCTAAGCTCATTCAGACACAACCTGCACTTAGTCTTGACGCGACCTCTTTCGAGAGGTCGCCCAAGACCGACTGCCTTTTTTGCACTTAGGGTAAGATGCATCGTTGCACTTACCCTAACTCCCGCTCTCGAGCACTTCACCCCCTCAATTCGGTCCATTCTGACCTTCTCGGTCCTCTCCCTGTCGAGTCTTTGTCTGATCGGGGCCGGTACGTCCTGACCCCAACCGACCGTTGAAATAGTATGCACCTTGTCCACTGCCTAGCTGGCTAGCTACACATACAAACAAGGCATGCACTGCTCTATGGAGTATGTCCCCTTGGTCTGTTCTGAGATGGGCCAGGAATACAATGCCCATAATGGGTATGTACCCTGTGGCTCATCATAGGAACCATACCTTTCTGGCTTGGTTGATTAGGCACTGGAGTCTCGATCGAGAGGTTCCGGGTTCAAATCCCGTGACGGCCGCATTTTTCTTTGTGGCCAAAACCGGGACAGGAAGCTTCTAGGAAGCTTACTAGAGCCTGCCTTGAGGATGACACTTGGCGGTCTAAGGACGCGCCAAGTAGGACTGTAGGTTGAGGTTGGCTCCAGTGGAGCCACTACAAGCAGAAGCTTTAGCAAAGCTCTGCAAGTATAAAAGCATGTACCTTGCATGCATCCATTTACAGTTTTTGCCTTTGAGACTCTTCACAGAGTGTCCAACCAAAGGTAGACACTAAAGACCAACATGCANGTTGCGGGTTCAAACCCCGCGATGGCCGCAATTTTCTTTGTGGCCAAAACCGGGACAGGAAGCTTCTAGGAAGCTTACTAGAGCCTGCCTTGAGGATGACACTTGGCGGTCTAAGGACGCGCCAAGTAGGACTGTAGGTTGAGGTTGGCTCCAGTGGAGCCACTACAAGCAGAAGCTTTAGCAAAGCTCTGCAAGTATAAAAGCATGTACCTTGCATGCATCCATTTACAGTTTTTGCCTTTGAGACTCTTCACAGAGTGTCCAACCAAAGGTAGACACTAAAGACCAACATGCAAACTTCGTGAGGTTGCAAACCAAACGAACCTAAAGGGTGGATCCCTCGTTCGAGGGTGATATGTTATCTTGGTTGCAATACCAAGAGCGGTTGGCGGCCTCCCATGTCGGGATCTTTTTTCTAGACCGTTGCTATCCGGCGCATTGACAAAAGGTTATGGGCGCACACTTCTGGTTCTAACACATGCTTCCAAGACCGACTAGCGCGTGGTCTTGTAGGGCACACAGGTACAACAGGGACACGACCATCGGACGGCTCCATCTACTCCATCGGCTCCATCGGCTTCTTCAGGTAGGGTGCGCGCACGTGGCAGACTAGGGGACAAGGAACAGCTCTGTCCATGTTGGACAAGACCCTCGAGCCCCAACGGGATTGAGCTCTACCCCTTTTTTGAAGGTGGTACGACCCCGATTCTGTTCTCTCACCACGGCACCATTGGCTTAGGCGATCATCAACGGGAGGGGTATGCAACGGAACCAACTGCACCTTTGACAACGGTCGCAGTTAGCAGCCTCATCAGCCTCATCGGCCTCAACAAAGCAGAGTAGTAGGAAAGCAGAGAAGACAAGCAACCGCAAGAAATGGCGGATCCGACTCAAGCCCGCCTTGAGGCGGGTATGTCCAAATTCACGGGGACAGGGTTTCCCTTGTGGAAATGGCAATTTGAGATTGTCATGAACGTGCGTGGCTACCTCGACATCCTAAAAGGGACCAAGACGGCACCCGCCGATGCGACCGTGACGACGCATGCGGCTGACCTTGCAGCATGGACGATGAAAAACAACATGGCTCTCGCCATTCTTGTGACGTCCATCAACGAGACTCAATACTCCCACATCACAGGATGCACGTCGGCTGCCGAGGCCTACGCAAAACTTGCACGCGTGCATCAATCGAATGCCCTAGCAAACCGGCTCTTCATCTTCCAACGGTTGATGTCGATAAGGGTGAGCAAAGGAGAATCGATATCCACATTTCTACAGTCATTCAACAACGTGCTGCAAGAGGTCCAACAAATGGAATGGAATCTCGACTCCAACATGCGTGCCATGATCCTTCTAATGGCGCTGCCGGAAAGCTGGGGATCCTTGATCACCGTATTTGGCGGTTGGAAGGAGGCAGATCTGACGTACGAGGCTGTCACCGAACACGTCCGCAACGAGTCCATGCAACGCAGTGGCGCTGAGGCAAACATCTTAGCCTATACCTCTCGCTTCAGTGGACAAAGTGCAAGCTCTCGCTCCAGTCAAGGCAACAGCGGAAGCGGTGGCGGTGGAGGGAAAGGCAATGGTGGCAGGAAGAGTTCCAAGAAGCCCGGCAACTGTCACAATTGTGGCAAGGCTGAGTACTGGGCTAGGGACTGTCGTAGTCCCAAGAGAGAAGGCGGGAACAAAGGTGGAAAGGAGAAGAAGGAGCTCACCAACATGATGGCTAAGGGGGCTGCCCATGAAGGGCGTAGCGATCCTTAGGCCCGGGGCATTCGCCCTTGACTCGGGCACCAACGACCACTCATCAAAAGAGAAGAGTGGATTTGTCTCCATGGCCGAATCTGTCATGCGCATCAAGTGTGAAAACGGTGGCGTCGTCCAACCCATGGGCGAAGGGGACAAGGTGATCACGTTCAACGTGAATGGTGCGGAGAAGGCAGTCAACCTTCAAAAGGTGGTGTACATGCCCTCCTCCGCAGCCAACTTGCAGTCTGTATCACAAATCACCGACAACAACATGACGGTGGTGTTCACCAACAAGGAAGCGGTGGCCCTAAAAAACGAGGACATCCAGATTTTGTACACCAAAGATGACCTCATGCTTCAATTTCCAAGAGTCAATGGCCTCTACGTGCGTCAAACCAAAGTTACCAAGGCGTCGGATGAGGGACTCGCATGTGCCACCAAGACAGTGGCACCGGAGCCAAAGGATACACCACTGGCGACCGCTGCGGCCGCCACATCAACCAAGGACACAGATGCTGAGTTGTGGCACCGGCGATTTAGCCACGTGGCCAACAGCACGCTGCAAAAGATGCAAGAGCAGGAGGTAGTCCGCAGAATGGAGAGGTGCACTATGAAGCACGACGAAGGGTGTACATTGTGTGAACCATGCCTCCAAGCGAAGGCAAAGAAGAAGCCGTTTGGGAGAGGAGGTCAACGAGCGGAGCACGTCTTGGAACTGATACACAGTGACGTGTGTGGACCCTTCCGTACACCGTCTAACGGAGGAAGCAAGTACTTCCTGACCTTTATTGAAGACCACAGCCGCAAGTTGTGGATCTACTTCCTCAAACCAAAGGGAGAGGTCAAGGAGAAGCTCCTGGAGTTCGTCGCCATGGTAGAGCGGCAAACGTCCAACAAGGTGAAGGTGCTCCAAAGTGACAACGGGGGTGAGTACGAGGCATGCAAGCCTTGGCTCAAGCATCATGGCATCCGCCACGAGCAAACCACCCCTTACAATCCCCAAAGCCGCGACGTTGTGTTCAACGAACGCACCCTTGGAAAGGGAGAGCTGCTGGACCCGACCCTCACTCCCAAAGCGGGAGAGTGGATAGTGTTGCTTGAGTCCGGAGACCAAGCACCCGACAACTGGCTTGCCTTGCCAGCAAGTGGTGGAAATGGGAGAGTGGCTGCGGAGGATGATGCAGCATCTGACATGGATGCAGATACCAAGGCGTCCGAGGCTTCCGAGTCTGTCTTGGAGTCTGACGACTCTTCTGACGACGACGACGACGACGGCGACAAACCACCACCTGTGGAAGTACCTGCACCAAAGCAAGAAGCGGCACCACTACCCCGGCGCAGTTTGCAACGAAAGAGAGCACCTTTGCGGTATGAGGATGATTGGACCAGCCTTAGCTGGTCGTGCATGGCTCAGGGAGAGCCATCCACTGTGGCGGAGGCCATGAATGGCCCAAAAGCAGCCAAGTGGAAGGAGGCAGAGGATAGCGAGCTTGCATCCATTGCCGAGAACGGCACGTGGGTGCTGGTGGATAGACCCAACAAGGCCCACGTGGTGGGATCCAAGTGGGTCCTCCGAGTGAAGAAGAAGCAAGATGGCAACATCGACAAGTTCAAGGCAAGAGTCGTGGCTAAGGGGTTCTCTCAACGCCCGGGCTCCGAGTACGATGAGACGTTCGCGCCCGTTGTGACCTTTGCCTCCATCCACTCTCTCCTTGGCATTGCTGCCGTAAAGAACTTGGAGATACACCAGATGGACGTCAGGACAGCTTTCCTTTATGGGAAGCTTGACAAGGAAGTGCTAATGGAGGTGCCCGAAGGAGTCGAAGCTCCCAAGGGCAAGGTGTGCAAGTTGGTGAAAGCGCTCTACGGGCTGAAACAGGCCCCAAGGATGTGGTACAAAGAGATGGATGGTTTCATGACCGGCCTCTCCTTCGTGCATTGCCATAATGACCCGAGCATGTGCGTACGCGATGATGGGAGAGGGTTGATGCTGGTTGTGCTGTACGTGGATGATCTGATCATGTGCTCATCTTCGGTCGAGTTGCTGGATGGGCTGAAGTCTGACCTCAGCAAAAGGTTCAAGATGAAGGACATGGGTCCTCTCGAGTACTACCTCGAGATTCCCATCCACTGCAACGGAGTAGCAGGCACCATCGAACTCAACCAAACCAAATACACTGGTAAGGTATTGAAGCGCTCCCACATGGAAGACTGCAAACCTGTCAGCACCCCAATGACGACCGACACAAAGCTGAAGGCCTCCATGTCGCCAAGCAACGAAGCAGAACAAAGGGAGATGCAAGACATCCCCTACCAGTCCACCATGGGTAGCATCATGTACGCCATCGTAGGGACTCGTCCGGACATATGCTATGCTATGGGACAAGTTAGCAGATTCGTGGCCAACCCTGGGTCACAACATTGTCAGGCAGTCAAGCGCATCTTGCGCTACCTGCAGAAGACACGTCACATGGGCCTCGTCCTTGGAGGCCAAGAAGGAACGGACCCCCTTCGTCTGAAGTGCTACACCGACGCTCACTGGGGAGGACATCTCGACGATAGGAAATCCACCTCTGGATACGTGTGCATCTTGAATGGCGCTGCCATCTCATGGGCCAGCAGGAAGCAGGATTGTGTTTCCGTGTCCACGGCTGAGGCAGACTATGTTGCTTTGTCTGAGGTGTGCAAGGAGACTCAATGGCTCCGCAGCTTGCTTGGCGAAATGACAGTGCCACAGAAGGACGCCACGATTGTACACGTGGACAACATGAGTGCCATCTCAATGGCTGAAGATGAGATCATCTCCCAGTAAAGGAAGCACATCGACATACGTTACCACTACTCACGTGACCTCCTCACGAAGAACATGGTAGACTTACAGCACTGCGGAACAAAGAGCATGCTTGCTGACTGTATGACCAAGCCACTGGAGAGTGACTTGCACTATGCAAGTCCCCTTGGTCTGTTCTGAGATGGGCCAGGAATGCAATGCCCATAATGGGTATGTCCCCTATGGCTCATCATAGGAACCATACCTTTTTGGCTTGGTTGATTAGGCACCGGAGTCTCAAACGAGAGGTCGCGGGCTCAAACCTCGCGACGGCCGCAGTTTTCTTTGTGGCCAAACAAGGACAGGAAGCTTCTAGGAAGCTTACTAGAGCCTGCCTTGAGGATGACACTTGGTGGTCTAAGGGCGCGCCAAGTAGGATTGTAGGTTGAGGTTGGCTCCAGTTGAGCCACTACAAGTAGAAGCTTTAGCAAAGCTGTGCAAGTATAAACGCCTGTACCTTGCATGCATCCATTTACAGTTCTTGCCTTTGAGACTCCTCACAAAGTGTCCAACCAAAGGTAGATACTAAAGACCAACATGCGAACTTTGTGAGGTTGCAAACCAAACGAACCTAAAGTGTGGATCCCTCGTTCGAGGGTGATATGTTATCTTGGTTGCAATACCAAGAGCGGTTGGCGGCCTCCCATGTCGGGACCCGTTTTCTAGACCGTTGCTATCTGGCGCATTGACACCGACAACTTCTCCCGGATGCAGTGGGTCTATAGCCGGTGCCAGAAGGGCGATGCCGCCCTCAAGGTTTGCTTCTGGCTAGTGATGGCTGAGCGTCAGCCCCGCCACGCGCTGCACACATTCCGCTCGGATCATGGTGGCGTGTTTCTTGGCGAGATGGATAGTTTCTTCACCGAGCACGGTGTTTTTCACCAGGTCTGCACTCCAGCTACTCCTCCACAGAAAGGTGTCTTTGAGCGCTAGAACCGCACCATGGAGGATGCGGTTTGCGCTACGATGTTTGAGTGCCATCTGCCTGAGTGCTTTGTTCTTTAAGGATTCACCTACATGACGTGGGTCTGGAACAGCCTCCCACATGGTCCCCTTCTGGACCACGTTACACCGTACAAGCTCTCGTTTGGCTATCATGTCGATCTTTGTCTCGCTCGTCTCTAGGGCTCCGTGGCTTCTAGTTGGTACACCGACGACCAGCAGGGGTCCAAGTTCTCTCCAAGGGTTTGCGTGTATGCCTTTGGGGACATCTCCCCAAGGTCAAAGGCCTGGTGCTTTTGGGACCCCGTTAGTCCTCACATTGTTGAGTCTTGTGATGCGCTCTTCTTTGAGTCTCTCACCTATCGTGACCTCACCACCATCATGTCGATGGCCGTCACAGATGTTCCTACATGTGAGGCTTCTCAATGGATGGTGGAGTCTGTGCCTACGAGCATCTCTCGTCCGGCAGATGTGTCTGTTCAAGCCCCCTCCCCTTCTCGGTCTCTGGCCCTCGATGACCTAGTGATCATAGCTGTCTGTCCAAAGACCTCTCCTGCTCAGCCCATATTTACCCATGTTCCCTCGAACCCCACAGGCACACATGATTCTATACCCATTTCTAGCAGCACTCCTGCCTCTGTGTCTGAGCCTGCCTCTACTCCTGCTCTCTCTGCCTTGCTCATACCTAGCCTTATGTCCCATGCCAGTTTACAAAATATGTCCTCATATGGGCCGGCACAAACATGCAGCGTTCTGATTTCCTTACGAAGGCACTAGCTCCCGGAAAGATTCATATGGCTGTTTGATCTATCGGGCTTCGCCCCTTGCCTGAGAGTGGTTGAGTGTGGGTTGTGCTTGTGATACGTCTGTCTTAATACTTGTTGTTGCATTTGTGCCAAGTATACACGAGTAGGGACATGCGTACCATTGGGTCATGGGTGAGTGATGTTATCTATGATGTTCCCATTGAGCTTTACATTTTATTGTGACCCCTCGGCCGTGTCCATGCCCGTGCACATCCTTTATGGGGACCCACAAGGTACCGGCGCATTGGCAGGTGGTGGACCACCCACTCGGAGCTCATCGATGACTGCCCCAATGTCCTGGATGCTATCTCGGACTCTCTGCAGTTTTTCTACAGCCTGTAGCATTTCATCGGTGGACTTGCCATGGGCCCGATTTCATGTTTTGCATTGTGTGTCCACCGTTTGATGTCGGATGCATGTATGTGATCAGTCATAGCATCCGGCTTGAGATCCTACACGCTAAGGTTTAGACGGCGAAGCGTTTTGATTTGACTGTGCAGAGTTACGGCCAGAACAGTGCTTTTTGGGCAGGTTTTAGGACAGACCTTCCACTGCTGCGTGCGACACCTGCCGTGCGCCGCGGCTGGTATTCATGCTGTGTACCTATCATTTTTATCTCTCTCTAGTAATGCTATTGAAGAATTATGAGACTCTAACTTGTGTCTCCTAGCCAGACCCTTGCCTTCATGTGTACGACCTGTGAGTGTTGTCACCGTCTGACCGGGCACTGACGCCTTGTCAGCAGCTATGTTGCTAGGAAGCTTCTACACATCTTCTAAGAAGGGTTGGGAGGAGCCCAAGGAAAGGCACAAACAGGGGAGGAGACGACACAAGACCTAGCCATGGGATCACAACACTTCATCCCTCCAGGGATGTACCTTAGAGGGAGGGTGCAGATGAGATGTCCACGACCGTTCCCATGGACGCGCACAAGTACGGAGACATTTAGGAGAGGACATCTGGAAGAGAGCAGGGACATCGGAGATTCTAAGGAGAGTCACAATAGGACAGAGAACCCAGGGAGGAAAGAAGAGAGTGGGGGACGAGGTAGAGGAGGAGAGGATAGGGAGACGAGAAAGGAGGAGACACTGGACCATAGAGAGGATGTGTTGCGATAGGAGGAGAGAGATACTATAGAGAGACAGGGTGCAAGGTTAAGCCAGAGACTGTCTCAAGAGCAAACGAAGAAGGAGGGAGAGGGACCAGGCGAGGAAAGGAACACTAACAGCAACACTGGGAGAGCACAGGGCAGGGGGAAGTGTGGGGGCGCACCGCAATGGGGACCCCAATGGAGGTGCATTTGGATGGGATGGAGGTTCATCCGCAGTAGCAAAAGGTCAAGGAGTGGAGAATGGGGGTACCGCCGCAGGCGATGTGCATGACGACTGCATTGTAGGGAGTTCACCAAAGGACATAGGAGCACGTAGCTGAGCGAACAAAGGAGACACAATCCTCAAGGATCTATGTAAAGACAAGAGACCAGAGGGACAATACGTTCAAGCTGGAGGAGTGGTTGGCAGGGCGACGTGCACTCAATAGAGACTTGGTAGGCCCAGAGCGAGTCGTTGGAGTGGAGGGGTGGCAGGCTGAATGGCGTCGCATACGGGAGCGTCGTACGGCATAGAGAGAGGCTCGCAAGACTAGACGGACGCGAACCCAACAGGCCAAACGTGAGAGAGAGAGAGGTTGGAGAGACAACATACAATGGAAACAGGGGGTCCTTGACAATGGAATGAGTCCATTGTTGTAAACAAGGAGATGGGAACTAAGATTCAATGGATGTTAGGGAGGGCTCGCCAGAGCAGCAGACAGACAGAGGTGGTAAACAGAGACGAGAGACTCTGGCCATGGATGAGCATACTGTAGAGAGAGAGGTAATACGGTTCCTACACCAGATGTTTCCCTTGACCCCATCTGAGAGGTCAACGGGTGGAGCAGAGAAATGAGGCACAAGGACTTGATACATATCTATATCTATATCTATACCTATATCTATATCAGAATCCATATCTATATCTATACCTACATCTATATCCATATCCATATCTATATCTATATCTATATCTAAATCTATATCTGTATCTATATCTATATGTATATGTACATGTATATGTAAATCTATATCTATATCTATATCTATATCTATATCTATATCTATATATTAATCTATATCTATACCTAAATCTATATCTATATCTATATCTATATCTATATCTATATCTACATCTATATCTATATTTATGTTTATATCTATACATATATCTATATCTATATCTCTATCTATATCTATATCTATACTTGTCTATATCTATATCTATATCTATCTATATCTATATCTATATCTATATCTATATCTATATATCTATATCTATATCTATATCTATATCTATATCTATATCTATATCTATATCTATATCTATATCTATATATATATCTATATCTATATCTAGATCTATATCTATATCTATATCTATATCTATATCGATATCTATATCTATATCTATATCTATATCTAGATCTATATCTATATCTATATCTATATCTATATCGATATCTATATCTATATCTATATCTATATCTAGATCTATATCTATATCTATATCTATATCTATATCGATATCTATATCTATATCTATATCTATATCTAGATCTATATCTATATCTATATCTATATCTATATCGATATCTATATCTATATCTATATCTATATCTAGATCTATATCTATATCTATATCTATATCTATATCGATATCTATATCTATATCTATATCTATATCTAGATCTATATCTATATCTATATCTATATCTATATCGATATCTATATCTATATCTATATCTATATCTAGATCTATATCTATATCTATATCTATATCTATATCGATATCTATATCTATATCTATATCTATATCTAGATCTATATCTATATCTATATCTATATCTATATCGATATCTATATCTATATCTATATCTATATCTAGATCTATATCTATATCTATATCTATATCTATATCGATATCTATATCTATATCTATATCTATATCTAGATCTATATCTATATCTATATCTATATCTATATCGATATCTATATCTATATCTATATCTATATCTAGATCTATATCTATATCTATATCTATATCTATATCGATATCTATATCTATATCTATATCTATATCTAGATCTATATCTATATCTATATCTATATCTATATCGATATCTATATCTATATCTATATCTATATCTAGATCTATATCTATATCTATATCTATATCTATATCGATATCTATATCTATATCTATATCTATATCTAGATCTATATCTATATCTATATCTATATCTATATCGATATCTATATCTATATCTATATCTATATCTAGATCTATATCTATATCTATATCTATATCTATATCGATATCTATATCTATATCTATATCTATATCTAGATCTATATCTATATCTATATCTATATCTATATCGATATCTATATCTATATCTATATCTATATCTAGATCTATATCTATATCTATATCTATATCTATATCGATATCTATATCTATATCTATATCTATATCTAGATCTATATCTATATCTATATCTATATCTATATCGATATCTATATCTATATCTATATCTATATCTAGATCTATATCTATATCTATATCTATATCTATATCGATATCTATATCTATATCTATATCTATATCTAGATCTATATCTATATCTATATCTATATCTATATCGATATCTATATCTATATCTATATCTATATCTAGATCTATATCTATATCTATATCTATATCTATATCGATATCTATATCTATATCTATATCTATATCTAGATCTATATCTATATCTATATCTATATCTATATCGATATCTATATCTATATCTATATCTATATCTAGATCTATATCTATATCTATATCTATATCTATATCGATATCTATATCTATATCTATATCTATATCTAGATCTATATCTATATCTATATCTATATCTATATCGATATCTATATCTATATCTATATCTATATCTAGATCTATATCTATATCTATATCTATATCTATATCGATATCTATATCTATATCTATATCTATATCTAGATCTATATCTATATCTATATCTATATCTATATCGATATCTATATCTATATCTATATCTATATCTAGATCTATATCTATATCTATATCTATATCTATATCGATATCTATATCTATATCTATATCTATATCTAGATCTATATCTATATCTATATCTATATCTATATCGATATCTATATCTATATCTATATCTATATCTAGATCTATATCTATATCTATATCTATATCTATATCGATATCTATATCTATATCTATATCTATATCTAGATCTATATCTATATCTATATCTATATCTATATCGATATCTATATCTATATCTATATCTATATCTAGATCTATATCTATATCTATATCTATATCTATATCGATATCTATATCTATATCTATATCTATATCTAGATCTATATCTATATCTATATCTATATCTATATCGATATCTATATCTATATCTATATCTATATCTAGATCTATATCTATATCTATATCTATATCTATATCGATATCTATATCTATATCTATATCTATATCTAGATCTATATCTATATCTATATCTATATCTATATCGATATCTATATCTATATCTATATCTATATCTAGATCTATATCTATATCTATATCTATATCTATATCTACATACATCTATATCTATATCTGTATCTATATCTATATCTTTATCTATATCTTTATCTATATCTATATCTATTTATATATATCTATATCTATATCTGTATCCATATCTATATATATATATCTATATCTATATCTATATCTATATCTATATCTATATCTATATCTATATCTATATCTATATCTATATCTATATCTATATCTATATCCATATGTATATCTATATCTATATC
>SZWC01025369.1:3702-20552 GCA_023375785.1 Penium margaritaceum
GTCGTCGTCGCCAGGAACATCAGTGACCCGATGACTCGCAGGTACGTGGTCACGTCAACTGGCTCCCCCACAACAGCTGGGTCAGGACTCTTCAGCTTCACCTGGCCATCGGGCGACATGGGTGAGGATGCGCTCGGCACGAGTGGGAGGTCCTCAGCGAAGCGAGTGGACAGAGTCTGCACATAAGCCGCCTGATGGACATGGAGGATGCCCTGGGAGCGATCATGCTCGAGCTCCATGCCCAGGAAGACTCGGGCAGACCCGAGATCCTTCATCTGGTAGGTGGCGTGCAGTAGGTCCTTGACGCGCTGGATGGCGGCCATGTCTGGCGACGCAACGAGGAGGTCGTCGACGTACACCAGAACAGCAGCGAAGGTCTGGCCTCGCGGACTGACAAACAGTGCAGGGTTCGCGGTGCTGCGCTGGAGCCCACCACGAAGGAGCGTGCTGCTGATCTCCTGGTTCCAGCACCGAGGCAACTGCTTCAGGCCATAGAGGGCCTTACGCAGTCGCCACACTCTCCCGGTGCCATCGTCGAAGCCTGGTGGCTGCACCATGTAAAGCTCCTCACCCTCCAGTGGACCATGGAGAAAGGCGTTGCTCACATCCATCTGATGCAGCTCCCACCCATGCTGGGCGACCAGGCTGAAGAGAGCCCGGCTGGTGGAGAACCGGCCAACTGGGGCGAAGATCTGGTCATAGTCGACCCCAGGGACCTGGGCAAACCCCTTTGCAGTGAGGCGGGCCTTGTACTTGTCCAAGGACCCGTCGGGTTTCCACTTGCGCCGAAAGACCCACTTGGCGCCGATGGCCTTCCGACCTGGAGGAAGGTCGACGAGGTCGTACACGTGGTGCTGTCGGATAGCAGCTAGCTCATCGGCGCAGGCAGCGTCCCAGTGTGCGGCCTCAAGAGAGGCTCGTGCCTCGCGCATGGTGGCTGGGTCCTGCGGGCGTGCTGTGGACTGAGAGAGCGTGTGCCTCTCGCGCCCCAGGTGGGATGCGCGCCAGGGCAGCCACGACAGCGTGCCGATGCTCGTGATGGAGCATAGCGTAGCCCAATGCGGAGCCCGGGTGCAGATCTGCGATGATGGCTGATGTGGTCAGGCCCAGGGCCTTGGTGCCAGGATCCCCACTCACGACCGTGGGAGTGGAGGAGGCACGGGGAGCCACAGGGGGTCGAGACGCTACCGAGCGCGGTGGGACGGTCTGCACGCTCACCGACGGCCTGGGTTGGAGGCTGCCGCCGGGGCCACGTGTGTAGCGTGGCAAGGCGTGCGACGGCGCTGAGTCTGATGGGCCAGTGGAGGCGACTGGGGCTGTCGGCCCGGAGAGATCAGCGGACACGACGGGGGCTGCCGGCCCGGAGGGACCAGCAGACGCGACTGGGGCAGCTGGCCCGGAGGGACCAGCGGATGCGACTGGGGCCGCTGGCCCGGAGGGACCAGCGGATGCGACTGGGGAAGCTGGCCCGGAGGGACCAGCGGACGCGACTGGGAAAGCTGGCCCGGAGGGACCAGCGGACGCGACTGGGGCAGTTGGCCCGGAGGGACCAGCGGACGCGACTGGGGACGCTGGCCCGGAGGGACGAGCGGACGCGACTGGGGACGCTGGCCCGGAGGGACCAGCGGACGCGACTGGGGCAGCTGGCCCAGAGGGACCAGCGGACGCGACAGGGGACGCTGGCCCGGAGGGACCAGCGGACGCGACTGGGGACGCTGGCCCGGAGGGACCAGCGGACGCGACTGGGGCAGCTGGCCCGGGGGGACCAGCGGACGCGATTGGGGCAGCTGGCCCGGAGGGACCAGCGGACGCGACTGGGGCAGCCGACTCAGAGGGACCGAAGCATGTGTCACCCGGACGCGGTAGGACGGAGGACGGACTCACCACTCCCCCACGCGACGGGATAGACACAGACGAGCCGGAGCGAATGAGATCGCGAGGAAACAGGTCCTCGAAGAAGAGGGCATCCCGGGACTCGACGATGCAGTGTCGGGAGGGGTCCCAGAAGCACCAGGCCTTGGACTGACGAGAGACACCAAGGAAGGTGCAGGGACGGCCGCGGGGGGCGAGCTTGCCGCCCTGCTGTGGGGCGGGCAGCCAGACAATGTCGACACAACCCCAGACGCGAGAGGGGCGGAGGTCAGCGCGCTGACCGCACCAATGCTGGTACGGCATGGACTGACGGGGAAGGGGACCGTGGGGAATCCGGTTCCAGACCCAGGTCATGTAGGCCATGGCTTCAAAGTAGAAGCCATCGGAGAGACCGGACTCGACACGCATGGTGCGGACGGCGTCGGCCATGGTCTGGTTCCAACGCTCGGAGACACCGTTCTGGGCGGGTGTGTAGGGCGCCGAAGTCTCGTGGTGGATCCCGCGGGAGGCGAGGAAACTCGTGGCCTCACCCATGTACTCGCCACAGCGATCGGAGCGAAAGCGGCAAAGGGAGCGGCCACACGCGCGTTCTGCGAGGACAAGCCAGTCCTGGATGGCCAGGGCGACATCGCTCTTCTGCCTAAGACAGAAGACCTGGCGATAGCGAGAGTAGTCGTCCGTGAGGGTGAGGACATAGCGGCCATGCTCGCCGACCGACTCGGTGGGGAGAGGGCCCATGACATCCGAGTGGAAAAGGTCAAGAGGGGCGGATGCACGGGAGGCAGACAAGGGGTACGTGGACCGGTGCATCTTCCCCTGAGCGCAGTCAATGCACTCTGTGGGGCACGGGAGAGGGAAAGTCTCCGGGTCAAGGCCCGAGGTAGGCTGGGTGCGAAGCATGCTGTCCACAGCGGCAGAGTGGACGTGGCAGAGGCGGCGGTGCAAGAGGCGGGTGTGCTGAGGAGAAATCGTGCTGGTGACGAGCACATGGCCTGTGGCAGCCGACGAGGAGGAGACGGGAGAAGAAGAGGAGAGACGAGGAACATGCCACAGGTTGCCACGGGCGGTGGCGTGCAGGACGACAAGACCAGACGGACGCAACAACACAGTGCCAACACCACGCGAGTGCACAACATCCATGCTCATGCAGTCAAGGGCAGTCACGGACAGGAGGCTGCGCTCGAGACCAGGGACGAAGAGGACATCGGTCAGAAAGACGTCACCGGCAGGACCACGAAAACGAACGACGCCAACACCACGGACAGGTAACACATGTCCGGAGCCCGTCCGGACACCGGAGACATCGCCAACGGGACCGAGCATACTGAAGGCCTCACGAAAGGCCGTCATGTGATGCGTGGCCCAGGAGTCGATGATCCAGGTCTCAGCAGGGTCCTGGACCGGGGTCGCTAGATCGCTAACGGTCACATGGCAGCAGGCGAGGGACGCAGACTCGGTGGACGGAGGCACGAAACGGGACTGCCAATCGTCAAGCCAAGCAACATCATCAAGGAGAGGGGCGGAGGAGACCACGGGAGACGACGAGACATACGAGGAAACGGGACACGACCGCAGCTCAGTCTCAGTCATGCAGGGCTGGGCAGGAGAGCAGGAGGTGATGCAACTCGCACTTCCCTGGGGAGGAGGGCGAGGCAGGCCGAGCTGGAGAGCGATGAACTGCTCCAGCTGACGCTCACGGGAGGAGGGCCCGGGAGTGTAGACGGAGTGCGGAGTGACGGCGCCGGAGCCCGGGTAGTAGGAGGGCTGCGCCGGTGAAGGGAGCGGGGGCGCCGACAGCTGCGGGTAGTATTGCTGTGGCGCGGGTGTCTACAGGACAGGCGGAGCTGCCAGAGTGGCAGAGCCGCTGGACGAGGTCAAAGTGGTCGGGCCAGCAGCGGCGACGGCGGCAGAGGCGAGGCGGCGCTCCCGCTGGCGCCGCATGGTAGCGATGACGCGCGCCTCGTCCGTTGGGAGAGGGCACGTGTACCACCCGTGCCCGGGCTGACCACAGTTGTGGCAAACCGAGCCACCACCGCTGGACCCGGTCGACGACTGCTGCTGCTGCTGCTGCGGCTGACCCTTGCCTTTCTTGTTCCGGTTCTTCTTCTTCTTCCTCGACGACGATGAGGCTGCTACGGCGGGGGAGGCGACGGCCACAGAGGCAACGGCAGGGGAGGCGACAGCAGGGGAGGCGACGGCAGGGGATGCAAGCGCCTCCGTACGATGGAGCTGGGACTCCTGGCGAGCTTCCTCAATGCGGAGGAAGAGCTCGTATGCCCAGGGCATGAGCGTGCCCTGGGTCGCCATGGTGGAGAGGACTTCCTGGGGGTAGTGTACGAAGACGTCTGCGTAGTCGCTAGTGGCGCCGCGCTTGATGGTGAGGAGCGCGGACTAAGGGGGCGGAGCAGATGTGCCGAGACGACGGAGGATGTCCTCCGCCCGCTGCCAGTAGGCAGTGACCGTCTCGGTCTCCCCCATGTGCAGGGAGTTGAACTCCCGGAGCAGACGGCTGATCTCAGCGTCGCTGGACAGGCGATGAAGCCTGGTGAGGACGTGCCAGGCGGCTGCAGGGTCTGGGGTGTCGCAAGCCGTGACGTCGCCGAGGAAAGGCTCTAAGGCCAGGCGGGAAGCTGGAGGGGCGACTGGGACAAGGGCACGGACAGCGCGACCAGCGTCATACAACTGGTCGGCCTGGGTGGAGTCGTAAGGGAGGGTGTAGTATGCCAACAGGCCCTCACCCTTCGCCCAGATCCGGAAGCTGAGCTCCCAGCTCCGGAACTGCTCGTCGGCCTGAAGCGGCGGCGTCGGCGTCTCAAAGTCTTTCTGCCTGCGGCCGGCACCCGGAGTGGGGCCAAGGACGGAAGCGACTGTCTTCCGCTGGCGCTGAGTCTGCTGCTGTGCCAGGTAGTACGTGGCAGCAGACACAGCTGGGCTGGCGTGCACTGGAGGGACGAACGACGGTAGACCACTGGTGGCAGTCCGGGCGGCTACGGGCTGTAGCGCTGCAAGCTGCTGCGTCAAGGCGGCGAGCTGTTGCTGAAGAGCAGCGAGGGGGTCAGGATTGCCGCCGACGACACCAGTGGGCTGCAGCTGCTGTGGCTGCTGCTGCTGCTGCTGCTGCTATTGCTGCTGCTGCTGTTGCTGCAGCGGCGGCGCCGGCTGCTGCTGCTGCTGCTGCTGCTGCTGCAGCTGCTGCTGCTGCTGCTATTGCTGCTGTTGCTGCTGCTGCTGCTGCTGCTACTGCTGCTGCTACTGCTGTTGCAGGCGCTGCAAAAAAGGAGGGGTAGGGGTCCCCCCAACAGAGGAGGACCCCTCCCCACTTGGGCTACCTTCCATGGTGTGGTGTCCCTTGTTTTGTTTTTTTTTTGTTTGTTTTGTTTTGTCTTTGCTGATAACAGCAGGGGTGGTGGGAGTTCTACCCACCCCTTGGGTTTTCTCCTTTCCCTTTCTCCCCCCCCCTTTTTTTTTCTTTGTTGATGACATCAGCAGTGACGTCAGCAGCAGGATGCTGACGTCAGTAGCGGGGGTCGTTGGGGCCGCCGCTGTTGCTGCTGATGGTGCTGCTGCAGACGCTACAGCTGCTGATGTTGCCGCTGCTGCTGCTGTTGCTGCTACTGCTGCTGCGGCTGTTGGTGCTACTGCCGCTGCGGCTGCGGCTGCTGCTGCTGCTGATGCAGGTGCTGCTGCAGCTGCTGCTGCGGCTGCTGTAGCTGCTGCTGCTGCTGCCGCTGTGGCTGTAGCTGCTATTGCAGCTGTTGCGGCTGCGGCTGCTGCTGCGGATGCAGTTGCTGTGGCTGCAGTTGCAGCTGTAGCGGCGGCTGTTGCGAGCTGCTACGGCTGCTGAGGCTGCTGCGGCTGCTGCGGCTTGCTGCTGCTGCTGCACGCTGCTGCAGCCGCTGCGGGCTACAGCTGCTGCTCGCTGCTGCTGCGGGCTACAGCAGCAGGCTGCTGCTGCGGGCTGCGGGATGGGGTTTCCTTTTTTTTTTCTCTTTCTGTCACAGCGGTCAGCAGCCCGCTGTCTGTTGCGAGCAGCGGGCTGCTACTCGCAGGCAGCAGCGAGCTGCTGCTCGCTGCTCGCTTACGGCGAGCTGCGAGCAGCAGCAGCCGCGGCTGGCTACTGCTAGCAATAGCTCGCTGCTGCGGCTCGCTGCTGCGGCTGCGGGCTGCGGCTGCTGGCTGCGGCTGCAACAGCCCGCAGCTGCTGCAGCTGCTGGCTGCGGCTGCTGGCTGCGGCTGCTGCTGCCCGCTGCTGCAGCTGCTGCGTGCTGCGGCTGCTGCCAGCTGCTGCTACGGACTGCTGCTGCAGGCTGCTGCTGCGCGCTGCTGCTGCTGCTGCTGCTGCGAGCTGTTGCTGCGAGCTGCTGCTGCTGCTGGCTGCTGCGAGCTGCTGCTTCAGCCTGCTGCTGCTGCTGCACGCAGCTGCTGTCGGCTGCTACTGCCACTGCTCGCTGCCGTTGCCTGCGGCTGCCGCTACTGCTGCTACAAGCTGGTGCCAGTCACTGCACCTGGGTGACGTTGCTGCGTGCGCCGTCGCCCACGGGTGTCGGACGCCGCCTGCCGCTCACCTCCTCGCGTCACGCGTGGGGGTCAGTGCTGCCGAAAAAACTTCGGCATTTCCCCTGGCCCAGTGGCCGTGGGAAAAAATCTGATGCCGCCACCAGGAGGGTCAATGCTGCCAGGAAAAATCCGGCAGCATTTCCCCTGCACTGGAGCGTATGGGGGTCCGCCGGCGTTGTCTGACACCTGTTCGTCAGTCTTCTGCTGCTGCTGCTACGCTCTGGCTCTGATACCAAAAAATGAAATGCCTAGGCAGCAGGTTGGGGCAGCAGCGTTGTTGATGCAGCGTGCGGGCTTCCACGCTCGTTGCTTAAGTCAGCTGCCCCCTCAGTCTGCTTCTCTAGAGTCTAAGTCTGGAAGCTCTGGGTTTGTTACTCAGAAATGAGCGCGCCAGTGTTAGCGTCAGAAAGCAGCTGAAAACTATAAGTGACTGATTAGGAATGAAGAATAAACAACAATGGGAGACCCCTCCAAGTTCTAGGCCCCCCCCCAGCTATGTAGAGCTTGTTTCTCAGTTCATCAGCCAATCAGAAAATAGCTCAGTTCAGGCTGGCAGGTTTTCTCGGTGAGGCCTGCCAGGCAGCCGACAGCCCAAAACCCGGGCGTCGTCCGTTTTGCCTGAAAACTGGACCATACCATAATACCGACGCTGCGAACGCAGCCGTGCGGTCAGAATCTGCTAGAAAAATAGTAGCGAGGAGTTATGGCAGCCTAAACCCAGATAGTGCCCACAATGGTTTATGCTGCCAAACAGGGCCATGCAACATGCAACTGGGACCCTAGGCAGTGCATGACGATGCAGACGCGATGGGACGCGCTGGACGCATGCAAGCAGCAACTGCGGTGTCAATGACCGCCGGCAGCACGNACCTCAGCGTGCGTCGGCTCCACCGGACGACACTCCATCAGCGTCGAGTCTCGCCGTCAGTCATCTGCACGCCGATGTACACAAGCCGGGAGGACACAACAGAGCACAATGAGAGATGCGCAAAAACCAACAGATGCCACCGGGACTCTTTGCTGTGTTTTATACGTCTTGCAGGCGTCTTTTGGCGGACTGGCCATGAGGCCTATTTGCATGTTTTTGCATTGTATGCTCACTGTCAGTCGATGGATGCATGCATGTGACCAGTCGTAGCGTCCGTCTTTTGATTCTACACGTCTAGGTTCAGACGGCGCAGCATTCTGACATGTGTGCGCAGAGTTACGGCCAAAACAATGGTTTTGGACCGCTTTTAGGGCAGCTCTTGGACTGCCGCGTGCGACACCCGCCGTGCGCCGCGGCAGGTATTTATGCCTTGGACCTGTCATTTGTCATTTATCTCTGCATATGCTACATTGAAGCATTCTGACAATGTGTCTTGTGTCTCCTAGCCAAACCCTTGCCGTTGTGTGTACGACCTGTGACCGTCGTCACCGTCTGATCAGGCACTGACGCCCGGTCAGCGGCTGCGTTGCTAGGAAGCTTCTACGCAATTTCTCATGGTATCAGAGTAGTGAGATAGTTCTCACTGAGCTGCGCATCAGAGAAGAAGCAGAGCAGCAGCAGTGAGAGTCACCGTTGCAGTAGAGTTTCTGGGATCTGTTGGAGACGGCCGGTCGCCGTCAACGCGCTCCACCCACCACGTGAGATCGCAGCTGCAGAGGCAGCAGCAGCGGTGTGTACCGCCACGTAGAGGTGTGTGGCGGCGGCAGTGCGTGCAGCCGCCCCCCCACAGCCGCAGCAGCAGAACAGCAGCAGCAGAGGCGGCGGCAGCAGCAGCGCAGCAGCAGCGGCCGCAGCAGCAGCGTGGCAGCAGCAGCGCGGCAACAGCGTCGGGAGCAGCAGCACAGCAGCGGCAGCGGCGGTCGCAGCAGCAGCTGCAGCGCGCAGCAGCAGCCGCAGCGCGCAGCAGCAGCAGCAGCCGCGCAGCCGCTGCTGCCACCGCTGCACACGCAGCGACGCAGCTGCTGCTGCAATTGACAGCACTGCTGCAGCAGCAGCTGGGCGGAAGCTGCTACGCAGCTTCCGCGGAGCTGCCGCGAGCCACCGCGAAGCGGCTCCACATGCGCGCAGAACCGTAACAAGGAAAAAAAAAGGGAGGGGACGAGCTGACGTCAGCATTGTTGACTGCTGACGTCATCAGGTCGTGCTGACGTCAGCAACCACTTGCTGACGTCAGCATTACACTTGGCCAAATTTTCATCTGGACAGTCAAAAGTTGCCAGCATTTCAACACCTCGAGAAACACAAACGTATTTGAAATCTGACAAACTTGACCTGTCGTCCCATAGTGAGCGGCGACATGAGTTCGCCCGACGACAAGGACAAGGGACCAGGTGATCTCTCCTCCTCTTCTTCAGAGGTGTTGAGCCCTCGCTCGCAGGCCATTGCGGACCTGCGCAGCCAGCAGGGGGAGATGCGTCGTCTGCAGCGAGAGCAGACTGACGCGATTCGCATGCTGACTGAGCTTCTGCGTGCTCAGACCACGGCTCCTTCGCGGATTTCTGAGGGAGTTGCCGGCGTTGCAGCCTCCACCCAGCACTCGGCCCAGGTGCCCGTGACAGGTGCTCCGCCTGCTTCACCTCCTGGCGTGGTTTCTCCACCACCTGCGGACCTCCTTGATGACGAGCCCTTCATGCCAGGCTTTGAGGATGACTCCCAGGAGCGGGAGATTCGTCTTCTACAGGAGCGCCTCCGTCAGCTGNNNNGGCCTCCACCCAGCACTCGGCCCAGGTGCCCGTGACAGGTGCTCCGCCTGCTTCACCTCCTGGCGTGGTTTCTCCACCACCTGCGGACCTCCTTGATGACGAGCCCTTCATGCCAGGCTTTGAGGATGACTCCCAGGAGCGGGAGATTCCTCTTCTTCAGGAGCGCCTCCGTCAGCTACAGACGGGTACCCGACCTCCACCTGTGTCCCCGATACGATCGTCACCTGACTTCCCCGGTGATCACCCTCTTCCAGGAGTTTTCCCCGTCTCTCGTCCTCCTCAGCCCGCGGTTGCTCTCCCCACGGAGAGGCAGCCAAAGGACTTTGAGACACCACCTCCACGGTACATCAGCGAGGATGGATTTGACTGCTGGGAGATCCTATTTCAGGTGTGGGCCACTTCCGGGGGAGTGTGGCCTTACTACCACAGCCCATACCAGTCCACAGATCCAGCACAGGTGTTGACAGCAGCCCGGGCCATGCGAGGACTTTTCTATGCCATGGCACTGGCGACGCGCCATGCGTATTTACACGCGTCTGGGGACCTCAGGGGGCACACAGCTGTGGGCACTTCGGACGATCATGCTTGGAGTTCGCCTACAGTACACCGACATCTTCACACGGTACAGCGATGCTGCTCTCGAGCCTTTCTCAACCACTCTACAGCTGCTCCCTTGGGCGCATCAGCTGTTCCTCCAGGTGACATCGGCCCGCGAGGCAGCAGTAGCGCATCAAGAGACTTCCCTCGCTGCAGCAGTCCTTGCATCACCATCATCTTCCCTCCTGCAGTCACCCTCATCTACCTCCATCACGATCTCATCTTCCTCCTCCTCTTTGACCCCGTCTACAGCCACGCAGACACAGGGCATTGCAGCAGCTGCCCAGGGGAAGAAGAAGAATAGGAAGCGCGGATCGGGTCAGCAGCAGCCGTCATCCGGTGGCAGCAGTGGTCGTTCCGTGCACTGCTACAACTGTGGAGGTGCCCATCGCTACACCGAGTGCCAGCAGCCGCTTGACTGGAGCGCATCACTCATGGACTTCAGGCTGCCCATGCTGCTCGCACAGCGTCCGGCACGTCGCCCGCACACTCCTCTGGACGCGCGGCGACCACGACTACAGCTGTTCCTGCGTCCTCACCAGCGAGCAGCAGTGATCCAGACCCACCTGATCGCACCATCGCCGAGCTTCGTCATCTTCTGGCGCTTCGCTTTTAGGGAGGTGCGAGTGTGTTGTCATCGTCGAGTGGGTCACAGACTGCTTGTTCATCCATCCTCGTGACCCGTGATGATACGTGTGGGGGAGCACAGTCCGCATGTGATGATGATGGGCCTGACTGCACTGACTGGATTCATGAGTCTCACCTTCGTGATGTACGTCGTTCACTGATGGCTCAGCGTCCCTCTGATGCCGAGTGTTCCATTGCTCGTTGTACATTGACGTCTACCAGTCGTGACTCCGGTGGCACTTGGATCATCGATTCCGGTGCCACCCACCACATGACGTGTCGTCGTAGTGACTTTGTGCTACTTGGTCCTGTCACGACTGTCCGTTCTGTTCGTACAGGCTCTGGTCAGTCCTTACCGGTCCACGGCGTTGGGGTTGTATGCTTTGATGGTCCGTCTGGCCCCCTATACCTCTCTAACGTGCTGTTTGTGCCTGATCTTGAGCTCAGTCTGCTGTCTGTGCGTGCCTGCACTCTGATTGGTCTCTCCGTTGAGCATACCGTTGATTCAGCGACTGTGACTGCTCTTGACACCCATAGCATTGTCCTGCGTGCTTCAGTCGTAGATGATTTGTACCGCATTGCTCGGCCCTCCTCCCCTTGCTCTCCCTCCTCCTCTGGTCGCGTCTTTGTCACTGGTGTTCTATCCCCGAAACACCAGCGGTTGCTTCACCGACGTCTGTGTCACGTGGGCTCCGACACTGTGTCGAAGCTCATCCGGACACAGCCCGCTCTTGGTCTTGACGTGGCTTCTTTCGAGAAGCCACCCAAGACCGACTGTCTTTTTTGCGCTCAGGGNTGTGACTGCTCTTGACACCCGTAGCATTGTCCTGCGTGCTTCAGTCGTAGATGATTTGTACCGCATTGCTCGGCCCTCCTCCCCTTGCTCTCCCTCCTCCTCTGGTCGCGTTTTTGTCACTGGTGTTCTATCCCCGGAACACCAGCGGTTGCTTCACCGACGTCTGTGTCACGTGGGCTCCGACACTGTGTCGAAGCTCATCCGGACACAGCCCGCTCTTGGTCTTGACGTGGCTTCTTTCGAGAAGCCACCCAAGACCGACTGTCTTTTTTGCGCTCAGGGAAAGATGCACCGGTGCACTTACCCTGATTCGCATTCCCGAGCGCTGAGGCCCCTCGAGTTGGTCCACTCGGACCTGCTCGGTCCTCTCCCGGTCGAGTCCCTGTCCGAGAGGGGCTAGTATGTTCTGACGCTGACTGATGAGTTCACCCGGATGCGGTGGGTCTACAGTCTGCATCAGAAGAGCGACGCCGCTCTTGCGGTTCGGCTCTGGCTCGTGATGGCTGAGCGTCGGTCTCGCCACACCCTACATACCTTTCGCTCGGATCAGGGTGGGGAGTTCCTCGGTGAGATTGACTCCATCTTTGCTGAGCACGGCATTTTTCACCAGGTCTCCGCCCCTGCTACCCCACAGCATAACGGTGTATCTGAGCGCTGGAACTGCACCATGGAGGATGCGGTCCGCGCCATGCGGTCTGAGTGCGGTCTCCCGAAGTCCTTCGCCTTCGAGGGCTTCGCCTACATGACTTGGGTCTGGAACCGCCTCCCGCATGGTCCGCTTCCGGATCATGTTATACCGTACGAGCTCTGGTTTGGCCACCGTGCTGATCTCCGTCTCGCTCGCGTCTGGGGTTCCCTGGCCTCCGTGTGGTACACTGAGGACCAGCAAGGGCCCAAGGTCTCCCCTCGGGGTCGCTTGTGTGCTTTCATCGGCATCTCCCCGCGGTCGAAGGCCTGGCGCTTTTGGGACCCCACTCGCCGTCGTGTCATTGAGTCCCGTGATGCGTTGTTTTTTGAGTCACTCACATACCGTGATCTGACTTCGATCACAGCCCTCTCTGCAGCCCACGTCCCTTCCTGTGAGGGTCCTCGGCGGATGGGGGAGACTTCTTCGCCAGCGACCATTCCTCGTCAGGCTGATGTGTCCGCTCGAGTCCCCTCTCGGTCTCCAGCACTTGATGATCCGGCTATCATTGCCGTTGGTCCAGAGTTCCCGCCCGTTCAGCCCGTTCCACACCCCACAGGTACCGCTGCTCTCACGCCTCCTCCTGCATCACCACCTGTGTCTACTGGCACCCCTGCTCCAGCGTCTGACCCAGTCCAGCCCACTCCTGTCCCTACGTCGGCTGACACTCCTATCTCAGTGTCCGGGCCAGCCTTGCCCGCTGTCACACCCAGCTCTGTATCCCCCACACACGCATCTCCTCGCACGGCATCTCCGGCTGCCTTGTCTCAGCCCTCACCAGCTGTGGTCGTACCTGTCCCTGTGGTCGTACCTGTTCCTGAGCCTGAGGTGCGCCCCTCGACCTTCGGTTACTCCCGTGAGCCCGGTGGTCGCCTTCGACCACTGGATTCCGGAGCTCAGTGAGCGTCGGGTCCCGGACCCAGGCGTTCCTCTCGCAGCATCGCGAGCGGTGATCCAGGCACAAAGGCCTTAGGCCTGAGTGTCCACACTGAGCTTTCAGAGGTACACCCAGCGTGCCCTATAGGGCACGACCTGGTCACTCGCGAGTTCCATATCGCATGTGACGCAGCAGCTGATCTCGTGGCTGTCAGGCCTGACACTGAGGCGTGTGCATTTGCCACGCAGAGTTCCCTCTCTATGGCGCCTGACCCGGGCACATTGAGGGAGGATTTCTTATCGCAGGATGCTGATGCCTGGCGAGTTGCTTGCGAGGATGAGCTTCGCGCTATCCGAGAGCACCGAGTCTACGAGCTGATCGACCTTCCCCCTGGGAGGAAGGCGATTCAGGTCAAGTGGGTCTTTCGCAAGAAAGTGAAGCCGGATGGCTCACTGGAACGCTACAAGGCCCGCTTGGTCGTCAAGGGGTTCTCTCAGATTGAGGGAGTTGATTACACTGACACCTTTGCCCCTGTCGGCCGCATGACCTCAGCTCGAGCTCTGTTCGGTGTAGTAGCTCAGCATGACTGGGAACTACACCAGATGGATGTGAACATCGCGTTCCTCCATGGATCTTTGGATGAGGAGATCTACGTGGCTCAGCCACCAGGCTTTGAGGACGGTGACAAGGTCTGGCACTTGCGCAAGTCCTTGTACGGCCTCAAGCAGTCTCCACAGTGTTGGAACCGGGAGATCACTGGCACCTTGACTCGCGCAGCATACGTACAGAGCGAGGCAGACCCCTCGCTCTTCATCCTACTGACACCCGAGCGGTTCACCGCCATCCCGGTCTATATTGATGACCTTCTGATTGCGTCTCCGTCCCTGGAGGCCGTGAAGGAGGCCAAGGCTGTCCTGCAGACTGCCTACAGGATGAAGGACCTCGGTCCTGCATCGGTGTTTCTTGGTATGGAGATCGTGCGAGATCGCAGACATCGGACACTGTTGCTGCATCAGGCCCAATACACATGAGTCGTGGGGGAGCGCTTTAGCGATCTCCTTGGTGCAGTGCCCACCGCTTCCACACCTCTCACACCTGATGGGCAGGATGCCCTGAAGGTGGATGACCCTACACAGCTGGGGGAGACAGTGGACGTGACCTTGTACCTCCGTCTTGTCGGATCTCTGATGTACCTGGCCACTACCACGCGTCCCGACATCACGTTTGCCGTCAACCTCCTCGCTCAGTTCTCGCAGGCCCCACGTGCAAGAGCTGTTCACGCGGCTGTACGAGTGGTACGGTACGTGGTCTCCACACCGTATCTCGGACTTTGCTTTCGTCGGCAGTGTTCGGTGGTCCTTGACGGCTACACTGACAGCGATTGGGCTTGGAGCCCTAATGGGCGCAGTCGCACTGGCTACGTGTTTTTGCTCGGTGGTACCGCTTTGTCTTGGCAAAGCGGGAAGCAGGGCTGCATCGCACGTAGCTCGTCGGAGGCAGAGTATGTGGCTTTGGGCGCAGGGGTTGCAGAGGCAGTTTGGCTGTAGTGCTTGTTTCTTGAGCTTGGGCAGTCAGTACCCGCCATTGTGTTGCGTTGCGACAACCAGAGTGCTCTCGCCATTGCGGAGAACTCTGGTGTTTTTCATGCTCGCACAAAGCACATTGCGGTTGAGCATCACTTCGTTCGTGATCTGGTGGAGCGATGCGCGATCTCCATCATGTGGGTTGGCACTGACTTGCAGCGTGCTGATTTCTTGACGAAGGCACTTGCCCGCGGAAAGTTCCTGGTGGCCATTCGTTTTCTTGGGCTTCGCCTCGTGCGTGACAGTGGTTGAGTGTGGGATGTGCGTCTTCGTCTCATCTGTCCGTGTCACCCACTATGTAGTTGTACCAGTGCTGCACGTGTATGGACATGCGTACCATCGGGTCATGGGGGAGTGTTGTGCTTTGTGCCATTCCTGTACAGTTTACTGTGACCACTCGGCCGTGTCCATACTCGTGCAGATCACTGAGGCAGGCGGCCCTGGTGACGCCGGCGCGACGACAGACAGCGGAATACCCGCTTGGAGCTGACCGACCACTGTTCCAGAGCCCCAGATGCCACCGGGACTCTTTGATGTGTGTTATATGTCTTGCAGGCGTCTTTCGGCGGACTGGCCATGAGGCCTATTTGCATGTTTTTGCATTGTATGCTCAATGTCAGTCGATGGATGCATGCATGTGACCAGTCGTAGCGTCCGTCTTTTGATTCTGCACGTCTAGGTTCAGACGTCGCAGCATTCTGACATGTGTGCGCAGAGTTACGGCCAAAACAGTGGTTTTGGGCCGGTTTTAGGGCAGCTCTTGGACTGCCGTGTGCGACACCCGCCGTGCGCCGCGGCAGGTATTTATGCCTTGGACCTGTCATTTGTAATTTCTCTCTGCATATGCTACATTGAAGCATTCTGACAATGTGTCTTGTGTCTCCTAGCCAAACCCTTGCCGTTGCGTGTACGACCTGTGACCGTCGTCACCGTCTGATCAGGCACTGACGCCCGGTCAGTGCGTTGCTAGGAAGCTTCTACGCACTTTCTCAGAAACCACATAAAGGAGGTCTCCTGAGGCACCGGAACAGTCCACAATGTGCCCAGGTCTGGACTCAAAAGATTGTATGCAATCTACCCAAAAACACATCCACACTCTACTATGATATGCTTGCACCGTCGGCAAGCCAAGCTAGACGAGTTCAGACCTCCTGAGACACCAGAACTTGTCACCAAACGTCCGAGTTATTGGTTTTCACGCATCTCTCAGTGTGCTCTGTTGTGTCCTCCCGGCTTGTGTACATTGGCGTGCACATGACTGACGGTGAGATGCGACGGTGATGGAGTGTCGTCTAGTGGGGCTGACGCACGCTGAGGCCTACACGCAGTTTGCTACAGCCTCCTCCCTCCAACGTGCTCAGCTCCATCAGCAGACCTCCTTGGCAGTCGTACCACCGGCAGTCTTTGTCGTTGCATATGCTATCTACATGCGTCCAGTGATGGGTTTGATTGCAATTTTGCATTTGCAACATTGTGTTATGCATAGGATCCAAGTTTCATGAATTTCAAGCACTGTTGGTACCGGGGACTAGCGTAGACGCCACCATAACTCTTGACTGCTATTTTTCTAGCAAATTCTGACCGCATGACTGTGTTTGTAGCGGCAGTATTATGGTATGGTCCAGTTTTCAGGCAAAACGGACGACGCCCAAGTTTTGGGTTGTTAGCTGTCTGGCAGGGCTCACCGAGAAAACCCTGCCTGCCAGAAATTGACTTTTTTCTTTTTGGTTGGTGAGCTGAGTAACAAGCTCTACAGAGCTGGGGGAAGGCTAGTTCTTGGAGCGGTCTCCCATTGTTGTTCATTCTCAGTTATTCATCAGTCATTTCCAGTTTTTAGCTGCTATCTGCCGCTAACTCTGGCGCGCACAATTCAGAGTAACAAACACCAGAGCTCTCAGACTTAGGCTCTGGTGCAGCAGACTGAGGGGGCAGCTTAAGCAACAAGCCTGGGGCGTCGCACGCTGCATCAACAACGCTCCTGCCCCAACCTGTTGCTATAGGAGATTTCCATCTCGGGTCTCACCCACGTGCAAGATATACATGTCTAACGAAAGTCAACAAAGACTCAATCAATTAGCATTGAGTCTTTCGAGGTACCGATACAAACCACTGTGCACCCAGATCTCGACCACTAAGGGAATACACAATCTGGTTCTCCTGGGGCACTGGCCAAAAACCACCAAGTGCCCTGGTCTCGACCATCGAGAAAACTCTACCAGTCATGCATGTGTGAACTAGGTGGCTAGAATGCAGCACACATAACACAGAACAAGTAATGTAGCTGCTGCAACATCATCGAGCAAAGCGAGAAGCTTTCACTACACAACACTATCTAACACTCAGAGAGCTCAGCCCATACACCAACAATATTTGGTATTGGTATTGGGCTCCTAGCCTTGCAAGTGACCTCTTGGCTACACTCAAGGACTGTGTCACATCCGACACACACACACACACACACACACACACACACACACACACACACACACACACACACACATGTTTATGCATATGTATATGTATATGTATATGTATATGTATATGTATATGTATATGTATATGTAT
>SZWC01025370.1:2945-25220 GCA_023375785.1 Penium margaritaceum
TATATCTATATCTATGTCTATATCTATATCTATATCTTTATCTATATCTATATCTATATCTATATCTAAATTTTGTTTCTATATCTATATATCTGATTTTATCTATCTGTGATATTGGTTTCCTGATGTAAATTTGCAAACATAAATAATTTTTAGATATATGTAGGTTAATGTACATATATATACATGGTTTTTATCATTATGCATCTCAATGTTGATTTGAATTGAGGTATGTCTAGGCTAGTATGGATGTTGTTATGAAACATGAAATCTGTGTGGTTCATGGATTAGAAGGATGTTTTTCACAAGAAATTTTCGAATTCGATTGTTTTTATATGTTTTTCATGCTTAATTGTTGTGAATTTGTACAAAAATGTTTCAGTTTTTTTAGCTTTACCTTGTATGCATTACCACGGTTTTTGTCCAACCTTTCATTATTTAGAGAAATTTACTTTTCATTTTCATTGATTTTTTCAATTATAATATTTTCCAGATATCCGGTTGAGCAATTGCTTTGAGAATGATTATTATGAATTGTTTTAGATGGATTAAGTTACAAAAAGGTTTAACCAAAAAAAGCATATAAACATTACCACCCAGACTTATTTTCAGGCCTTTTCTAAATTGATTCCCGTATTTTTACAATTATTAGTGAGAATTCGATCGAATATAGAATTTTTTATGTAGATTTATTAGGATCCTTTTGGTTACGAGTAGAGTTTTCCTGTCCTCCCTTGGTTGTCAGCTTAGCTTTTCATTTTTCTACCCAGTTGTTGTCGTCATCCGTTGAAAATTGTTTATCTTCGGCGATCGTCGGTTGTCGCTGGTCGCTTGCGGGGGCAGACTCTGTCGCTCTGGTGATTTCCTCACGTTTGCTGTTAGTCTGGAGCTTCGAATTTCTGTCGATTTCCTGTCGCGGTTGCAAGTTCGCCTAGCCGCCAGCGACTCCGCGGGGTAGCCATGAGAAATCCGATTTGCCGTCATGCCGCGAGGGGTAGCATTGCGAAAAGCGATCCGCGGATGGGGTATCGACGCAAAAAGCCGGGTGAAACAATGAACATCCTTCTCGGCAACGAAGAAGCATTGCATTGCCCTGTTCCTTTGATTGCACGGGTTGGCCCACCGACAACAGGTAGCCTCCGACGCCAACACCAGACGAGACTGACGTCATAAAATGGGTGGGAGAGATCGCATCTCCCAATCACCACAATCCAAGCCGTGTTCCGCTGATGTTTCTTTTGTGGTGGGCGGCATCGAACCTCCTATCGCTGGGAGAGAAAATGTATTGAGCGCGTCGTTCAGAAAACGGTTTGAGCGCGTCCTGCGGGATAGGCCGGCCACGACAAGCCTGGCCGGCTGCATCATGGCAGGCCGGCAACGACAAGTTTGGCCGGTCGAAGACGCGGCTAATTGTTCTTCGCAACAGGCGTTTACAGTTTGAGATTACAAATCGGTTATAGGGAAACGGTAATCCTCGCCATCGATTCTAAAAGAACCGAAGAAAATGTGAAAATAATAACTTGCAAAATCTTTTGATACAAAATGCTTGGATACATGGGCTAGTCCGATAGATTGTGAAAATCTGTCGTGGAAAGGCTAGGCGGGAACGTCTCCACAACAACATACAAGCCGAGACAAAGCTGACATGTGTTTTCGCCATGCAGTTTCGCCGGCCCGAACCTGCCAAATCATTGGCGGTCGAAAAAAATTATTTGAGAGAGACAAAGGCAGGACACCACACGAGCCCCGGACCTCTCCTCCAAAGGTCCGCGCGAAAACCTGGAGGCGGACAAAAGACCGAGCTTCCTTTTTATGCTTGATTGAAAATCCAGGCTAACGCTTCTGAAGTGTCAAAACTCGTCTGTCGCAATTTGTCTACAACTTCCGCCAGCGGCGATGGACTTCAAAACGACATTTGCCTGCTTCAACGACTTTTCATCCTTCAACTACAACATACCTTCAACTAGTCACAAATGCATCGGCTGAAGTCCAGATGGAACACCGGAATGCAAGATAAACTTCATCCATCATTTGAAAATCAGTCAGGAATATCATTCAGATCCAATGCTTTCACATGTATAGCTTAACTTGAATGTTACAAATGTTTTAATCTGGATGTGAAAGACTTCCAAAGTGAACAATACCTCGAAATAAAAGTATCACAAATTCAAGTTATGTTGACAGCTTACATGAAAGATCAATCTTCACGTCAAAATGGGCAATAACTCAAAGCACAATCAATGAGTGGGATCACTTGCTAACCAAAATCGATTACAATCATTTGTAATAGTTTTGGTGATGCAACCACATTCAAAAACTCTCAAACAAAAATGAAAACAGAGGTTCATAAAAGAATGTACACTACCAAAAGAGAACACTAAAACTCGCTCAACATTACTCAACAAGAACATGCCAACCTTAGACTAGTATTTTTGGGCTCAGATTAAGGTATTTTTTAATTGAATAGAAGTATTTAGGCACCAATTCCAAACGATATTGCCAAAAATGAAGTGTTTGAAATGGTAAATAGTTTGATAATCACCATGATGCCATCAAAAATCCTTATCATCTACACATTACTAGTTTTGACATGATACATGGATTTTTCATTAGATTTCATGACAAGATCGCTATCCTTGCAAGAAGATATCTTTAAAATGAGATCTCATAAAAATTTACAAGAAGCATCACAAAGAATGAAACGTTATGGTAAACTACAATCTTTCAAACAAATTAACATTTAAAGAGATCTAGGTACACATATAATACAAATATACACACATATATATGTATTGTGACTAAACGTTTCCTCTAATAGTCACTGAATAACTCATCCTCCACCTTAAATTAACCTGTCCATCGCTCCATGAATCACTTATTAACAAACAATGATGTTACGTGTTTGTTCTCTCGTTGAAGTTTGATTAAGCAATAACTCGTATTCTTTGTTGCTCAAAAATCCAACCTTCAAGTGGAAAACATGTTTACGATTAGTCCTAAATTTCATTCTATGCTTTTAAGGTAGTTCACAAGGTCTGATGCTAACGTGGCTCTTTAACTGAAATTATCATGCAGAAGAGAAATTCCATATAACATGGCCTCCATCATTTACATAAATTCCTTCTCAAGAATCAAACAAGATAGTTCCACAAATCATATTCTTCTCACTCAGAATAGGCAGGGTTATATCTATTCAAAAATGTAAATAGGGATTAGTTCCAATTCAAGAATTACATGTTTCATGTTTTGATAAACTATATGTAACCTATAAAATGTCATTCAAACTTATTCTTATGTATGAAGACATTCATGAATCTCACCCAAATAGCAAACTTAATCTTCCATTTATACATGAAGTAGTAAGTAATTAACAAAATTATAAAATAGAAATTGATTATGTTAGATGGATGAGGGCATAAACTAAGGCATGTTACGAAGCATTCTAACCTACATGCTTCATTGTTAACCCATTTTTACATTGTGGGAGTACATTCTTTATTCACTGATGTCATTCTAGAACCTCCATTTATAGGGTTACAATTAGTGGGAAATAATTTCTGTACGCGTTGAAAGTTCATACATCCTATTTCTATGGTAGTCATTTCTTCTAAAAGTATATCTTTCTTATGATGTTTGTGTGGGGCTTTTGAAGCCTGCATGATGAAGTCACCGCGCGCGCTCTAGTGTATTAAGGGGGTTTTTCTACTATCTAGGCCTTGTGTGCTCACCAAGCAAAATCCTCTACTCTAATGTGTGAAAGCAAAGACTAAAATCAAACTTGTAATTCAAAAGACTATCAAGTACAAGTATGGTACAAGGAAACAATAGCGAGACACACATACAACCTGCCCCATCCTAGGACACAATACCTTGCTACGCCATCAAGTTTGTCGTTGCAAGGTTCTTAGCATCGTCACCATGCTTTCAAGTGAGATGGCCTTTAGGTTGTCAAGGCAACCTCCTCTCCACGCTCGCAGCCACTATTAAAACTTACAAAGTTCTCAGAGGAATTCTTACCCTCCTAGCCAGGCTTGAAAAGTGTTACAAGGCATAGTAGGTCGATCAAGGGGAACTCCAGCAGAGTCCTTCCATACTCGATCATCATTGCACAAGCAAAGCTGACGTCTGCCACTAACTTTAGGCTTAACGCTTTGACACAACTCCTTAGTTGGAGATGAGAAATGTCCAGAAAAGCAACTCTAACAGGACTACTCTCCAAACCAGGAAATATTCTTACAACATATTCAAGGTAGTCATGCCTTCAAGTAGTGTAGGGCGTTCTCCTGCCCAGGCTGGAACAAGGCTACTAGATAGAATGGGACTTTAGGCAAGGGAGCGTCTATACAGTCTTGGTTTAAGGTGTTGTCCAGCATAGGCAAGCTACTGTTCTTGCTTATTCATGAAGTTGTGTTGTGTTGTTGCACATGCTACTGGAGGTTTTTTTCAGTTACTAGACAGACTGAATCTAGTCTGATTTTACAGAGGGATCTCTCTAAGAAAACCAAATAATTGATGCCCAAAGGAAACTTCCCTCCATAAGGTTGTAACTTCCACCCCAAAGAATGTTTTAGCTCAAAGGCACGCTACTACCTCCTTAAGGAAGCTTCCAAAAGGTTGGCAACTAGGACGTGGTCCCAACTCCTAGGTCGCGCATGTTGTCACTAATGTAAGGTTGTCCTACATATTGGCTTCGCATGTACCTACTACGTTGTGCATGTGGTAGTTGATGCAATAATGAGTCGTGCGTGCACCACCTGATGCATATTGATCCCTACTCTATAACTCATTTTCCATGTTCTAATGAAAGCGGTCTCAACACTCTAGTCAAGTGAAACCCTACCATCAATGATTTAAGTGGAATACCCAGAAGTACTTACTTCCATTACGTAGTTAAAGACTAAGCTAGGCCAAACAAGCATGCACAACCCTACTATTCAAGAACACAAAAATCTAGGCTCATTTTCCCCCTTGGACCACGATGCAAGAATTATATCTAGCTTGAAAGGTATGAAATTTCTCATCAAGACGCATCCAAGACTTTGCGAAAAAAAGGCGTGACTTTGCATACAAACATCTGATTGTCTATTTGAGTGTGCCATGTCAAAGCTGTTGCTCAGCGTAGATATTGCTCACTCCAACACTCCCCCTTAATAGATTCGGTAATGAATGCACTGACAGATATGTATTTCATTTAGTGTAGAATTTGAGTGACTAGTGGAGGCACCAAATACACGATAAAACATTCTATCGGCAGAGGAGACTTTTGGGCTCTTTTGAGGTGTGTTCTGGCTAAAAGGAATATTTTTTAAAAAACGCGACTCAAATGAATCAAACATCGCCTTGGAAATGCTCCTTCACAGCTTCCCAGGTTTTCTCACGGTCGTTGTCTGGCAAAAGCATATTCGGTGGAGCAAAAACAATTATGTTGAGTGAGGCTAGATTTACATACCCAACCATCGGTTAGGTTCCTTCATGCAAAAGCGACCTCCCACAACGCAAGCCACCGTGTCCCTCATGCACATGCTTGAATTTGGAGTGGAAAGATTTAGAATCTGCCACTCACATGGCACTTACATGGGGAGACCCCTCCTATGGACCGCGTGCTTGCATGGTCGTTGTGTTGCAAAAATCTCTTAAGAACAAATATAAAGGCATGCCACCAATCATTCTTTCCTCATGTTCTAACCTTCTACTCCCCCTATCGCTTCAGCCACGTGCTTGGACGACTCCACACTGTTTCTTTGCTTGCTCTAGCCATACACGATAGTAATAGCGGGACTTTACTACAACTTAGACACTTAGCGTGCCCCACATCCATTCTGGGTAAACTTTTTATTCTTCCGCACACCTCCAGTGGTGTCGAAGTCAAGAGAGCTGCCCTTGCCATTGCAACTCCTCTAGTTGTCATTATTAGTGTTTTTGATCGTTGCTTCTTGATTTCATCAGCCAAAAATCTTTTTGCCCCCAGCCTTTATGCAGAGTATTCAGGCTACCCTTCAAAAATTCCTTGCCTTCTACTAACCACAACCTTGCCCCTTACCCCCTTTTTTCATGCAAACTGCCAGCTCCGCCCATCGGAGTTGGTTGATTGCTTGTGATGGCTCCACCGGCCACGTGGCCTTGGCCTTCAATCATTGCGCATGGCCATATGCCACCGTCTGCCACTTGAGGGGCGGACGTAGGTCAAGCCTTTCTTTTACTTTTCTCAACTAGTCCTTTTGAGGAGAAGCCTTGCGTTGTTTTGACTACGCAAACTCTGCTAAAACTTTCACACCTATTATTGCCAAAGCCAATGTCGACATGCTTAAGAGTTCAAATTCACTGGGCTCCTCAAAAGGGTGTAGAGGTCTTCTTAAATGCCAAATGCATCCTAAAGAGTGTTTCCATGGTCAAGTTCGAAGATGCAAAGATCGATTTGCTCTCACTAAGGAGATAATTATAACTGTAGGTTTTTTACTTGGCTTTGTATTGCCTTTGGATCCACAATTGCTTACTGTCGCTGAGGAGCACCATGATGATGTACGCGACCACAGTGTTGCATAGATTGACTTTGGTTGCTCCACTATGTCATGAAACTTCCTCCACTACTGCTTTTGTTCCACTTTGTGGTGCCCAAAGTACAACCAAATGGTGCCTTTTTCTTGCTCACATGCTCCCCTTTCTTTTTCTTCTTCTTCTTCCACTACTACTACCCACTATATATCATCAAATGGGATTTTCATTTTCAAAAACCATATTTCAAATTTCTCACAAGTATCTCTGCCTAAATACAATCGTCACTACTACGCTAGTGGTAGTGGACTACCTCGGAGTTGCCACCACGCTGCCTCCTCTCACAGGGACACCATGTCAAAACAATTGCAACTCATGTGCTCATTTAGTGAGCTCCAACATACTCCTTCTCTTGCAAGTCCTCAGCTAGTTGTTGATTAGCCGCCAGTTCCATTAGAATTGCACACTATTGTCGCATTGGCTCCATACAAGCTCATAAAGAGTTAGCTTGTTCCACGCTTTCAGGCTCATGTGAACCTTTGTCTATTACTCAAGACTCGTCCACCTCAACTTCTCTTCTGCACCATGAGCATTTAGCTACTGGGTTGTCTTCTCTTGAATGGAATATGAGAACGTTTTTTAGGATTTGGAGCCACTTTCTGTTTTGTTGGTCAACATGTGGACGTTACGCGTAACATCCAATCCTATGAGTGCTAGTGCGGACACTTTTCTCACAAGTAAGCATTAACATTCCAACAATTGCTTGACGCTCACAAGTTGCTGATGGCAATCTAGTTCCTTTGTCACCACTCCACCCTCCATGAGCTCCTTGAAGATGGTTGCTTGCCTTGCATCTTTGCCAACCTACGTTGTTGCGAATGGCTTTCCTGCTTGCGACTCGCAAACCAATGCATGGAGTGATACCAACCATCATAACGTCATCACATGGATATTTGACAAGTACCATTGCATGTCATCAAGTACTCCTTAAGACACTTGAAATCCTGGTGGCAATGTTGCATACTTCAACGATTGCAATGATGCCATTGTGGATGCTTTAGGAGACACCATAAGGGTCCGCATGCTTCCTCCATGAGAAGATGAAGCTGACATTGTCAACTAACGTTAGACAGGCTCTAAAATGTCTTGATAATAGCTAAGCTATGGCAAATGTGTGGATGACTGATGTGACAGTGATGAAGCCTTGATCACTTGAAAGGCCTCATTTTGTTGCTAGATTTCTACAACTTGTCATTCAAGTTGAGCTACATGTGCAACTAGCACCTCATAGTTATGCCACTCCGTTGACAAAGGAGCTTTTGTTTCCTTTTGTACTACCTTAGATGTATGTTTTTATGCTTGAAAGCTAGCTAACCAACAGTCTCATACTAACGTAAATCAAGGAGTGGTGGTACAAGTGCGACGGATGGCATCTCAATTCTAGTGTGGTGTAGCTCAACAATGATGATCAGTTTTATGCCTCATGTTACGAATTGTATCAATGGCATCTGCAGTGGCATGAGAGCTCATGGAATGAAAATTATCACAGCTTCCTATGAGAATGATACACTTGATGACGATGGTAGTTGTGCCAGTTAGAGCACATGCTGAAGATGCACCTATTACTAAATCTAGGACAACCGTTTCTAAATTTGTGGATGGTGAGCTTTACAAATCGTGTCCTCCTCTTTTGATGATAAGAGCACAATATACTTGTCAATCAATTCTTGTCGCAAGGCTCCATGTGCACGCATGTAATTTCGACATGCCCTTATGTAAAAGGCCTCCTCTTTTTTACACTTCGCCTCCTCAAGTACAACTTGCTCTTTCCCTGGACCACATCCTTCCTCTGAGCACAAGCTTGCTACAAAAAGGCTATTCAATTATTCAGGATCAGTGCGTGGGCTCTTTATGTTGAGGTCGTCAAAGGCCTCCTCGATGACTCCATGTGTGCAAGGTTGCCATGACATGCGCTCACGTTGCCAGTATTGAGTGATTGCAAACGTTATCATCCATTTAATCTGGAGCTATGTATGTTACTTCTTACTCATGGAACGGATCTACAACTCTGATGGAATGATGAGCATGACAAGATGTCCTTGCTTTGGTACCATGTTGGGGATTTTGAGCCTACGATGAAAAAATGATCGCGTGCTATCATGCAACAAGGGGGTCCTCCTATTATCAAAGATTTGTGTACTAAGTGAGAAAACCCTCAACTCTAATCTGGAGGAGCAACAGACTGGAATCAAACTTGGAATTGAAAAGACTATAGGGTATAAGTATGGTTTAAGGAGTCAACAAAAAAACACAGCTTAGCTTAATGCTCAGACACAACCTGCTCCATCCCAAGGCACAAAACCTTGTTAGGCCATTAAGGGTGTCATTGCAAGAGTCTCAACACGATCATCATGCTTATAGGTGAAATGGCCTTTGCGTTGTTACGGCAGCCTCGTCTCCACAATAGTAGCCACTAATAAAATGATAGGGTCATTAGAGAACCTCTGACTCTCCTTACCCAGGTGGTAGAGTGATGTCATGCCTACAGGGTCGACAGAGAGGAACTCCAACAATTTCCTTTCAAACTGAATCAGTAGTACACAAACAAAGCTGAAACATGACACTAACTTTTGGCTCAACTCCTAGACACAGCTCTTTGCTCAGAGATGAGCAATGCCCAAAGAGGCAGCTCTAGCAATATTACTCTCCAATCTTGGATGTAAATCCTACCACCTTCTCTACGTAATCAAGCCTTCAGCTAGTCAGGGACGTCCTCTTGCCAAGGCTCGTACAAGGCTGTCAGGCTGACATGGATCTTGAGATGAGAGGTCGTTTGTAGAGTCTTGGTCTTAGGCATGATCTGGAAAATGAAGGCTACTATTTTTACTTACAAGTAAATTTCTATGGATTTCTTTAGTTATTATTGAAGTTTCTTTTGAGTTTACCGGACTAATTCAGTGAAGTCTACTTTGATAGTGTGATCTAAGCAAGTTGACAAGTTGCTTTGAGCCTAAAGGAAACTTCTTGCTACAAGGTTGTAGCTTCCTCCTTAAGGAATCATTTTGCTCCAAGGTACGCAGCTTCCTCCTCAAGAAAGTTTCTTGAAGGTTAGCAAAGTGGTCGTGGTCCCACCTGCTGAGTCGCACATGTTGCCGCTCATACAAGGTCGTCCCCACTCTTGTTTGTGCATGCAGATGCTGAGTCGTGCATGTAGTAGTTTATGCAATGCTGAGTCATGCATGCACCACCTAACGCATAATGGTCCTTGATCCCACACTCTATTTGCATGTACAAATGTAAGTTGTCCCAACTGTCCAATCACTTGTAACCCTACCTTGCTGATTTGGGCCAAGTACCCAGCAATGCATACTTGTAGTGGGTAGTTGCTGAGCAAGCTAGGCCAGCAGGCATGCACAGCCCTGTTGTGCATGCAACACACAAATCTAGTGTGGCCTAAATAGTAGGAAGTTTCTGGTGAGTCCGCACTTGTGTGTTTTCGAACTAAACCATGCAAAATCGAGTACAAACCTTTGTTTGTCAATCCAAGTGCGCCATGTCAAAGCTATCGCTTAGCGCAGCTCACTCTAACACTTTGGTCTTCAAAGGAAGAATATGGGTTCCCTCGCCGTTAGAAATGTTTACGCCAAGAGAATTATGAGTAGTTACCAATAAAATGCACATCCTTGGGACCTTAACAAAGGAATTTGACGCTTTTTGGTTTCATTTTTCTTTTGTGTGGAATCTGAATCATTACATGTATATCGTACCTTATGTGAGTGAAAGAACCATGTCAGCCTCATGGTAAATGGACATTCGATATCTTCCAAACAGATCCTACAACTTATGTTTCGAAGAAAGTTTATAAAGGCAAGCTCTTGCATGTTTTTCAATCTAATGTATTCCTTAGAGACTCTGTCTTTTGAAGCCACTAGTTTTGTTCACCTTGACTTTTTAAATTTGGTCCCCATGCGCCTCGCTTTCCATAGTATGTCATCATGCGTTTCGCCTAGAGAATTCATGTCTCCATGTACCTCGTGCTCACTTCTAACCTCACCATGTGCGTTGTCGGTTGTAGTCACTGTCCCAAGGCACCAATCAAGCATGGGATATATCAAAAACCAAAGAGGCATGTGGCACACACTCAATGTTTGCTATTTGTTTTAGTAACCAAGATGGAAAGGGTTTGAGGTGTTTTGTCATTCCTCATGTACTTGTACACTCCTACTCTTTCATTTGTTCGAACTAGCCATGTAAAATGCAAAAGATGTCATGCACCATGAGAATTCAAGGTTAAAATCCCATTAACACCCCGTTTTGCACCTCTTTTACTCAAGAAAAAAGATTTGTTTACATGATATCATGAGAAAATGCGATATGTCTCTCTTCAAATGAAAGCATGCACAATAGACTAATGCATTATTAGCAGCTGTTAACTAAATCCTCTAAACTTGTACATTAAATGTTTGTCGTCGCTCACTTCAATAGAGATAATCAGCCAATAATCAGAACCAGACATGAACCGGTACCCCGCGGGGCAGATTGAATGGAAGCATCTGCATCCGAGGCAGGTGGAAACTCAAATTTCGAGCCTGGGGATAACTGTACACAAATTCTTAGACACGGGGTGGATATAGACCTGTTTTCGGAGTCGAGATATGAAATGTACGTGAATTAGGAGAGCTGGGTACCTCACAATGTTGCCGTTTCAAGTCCTCAAACTCTCCGCTTCAGCGGATTCCAATATTTCGTAGTTGTGATAAAATCTGAACAAAGCCCTCTAACGACGCTCGCACGACTGGACGGAGTTTACGAGGCAGATTCGGATCGCCACCGCTCAAACGTGATCCCGAATCTTGTGCACAGATTCCCATGCGGTTGACCATTTTTGTTACTCGAAAGCCTTTCAAATCACATTTGCACGGATTCGGAGAATCCATTTCCAAGACACCGATGGAGCGTACATGAACGTAGCTGCAAAGGATTTTTTCTTAACCTCTTGCCGTAATTGACTGAGGCGGCCGGGCTACCTCAGCTCGAAAGAAGCCCCTGAGTTGAAACCGAAACTCATGTTACAAAAATCAGGGGGAAGTGTTATGGTTACGATGTTTCCACCACAGAGTGAAGGAAAAATCTTATGAAATATTTTTAATGGCGTTACAAATTCAAAGATAAGGGTGGAGGAAATTTTTTTCATCAAATTTAAGCTTTAGATGGGAAATGTTTTAATTCCTTCTAAAGAGCAAGGTGGAATCACCCCAGATATTTCTCTATAAATCTGATATTCAATTATTGGGAGGGTTTTGTGTGTTTTCCGAACGTTTTTCCCATGTGAGATGGACGAGTGTAACACATTGACTTGTGGGCTTGAGGGGGGCTAGAAGTACTTTGGGAGTCGTGAGAGGTGTGTTTGGCAATACAATTTTGAAAAAAATCTCCATGCGCTGTCGGAGAAGGTGTACTCGGTGACACATAAGGAAGCAATGCTAAAATGTTTCCTCTCCCACACAAAGGAGGCAAGTGTTTGAGCCATTGCGGCCATGGTGGGTGCAACTATCAACTGGTACAGGGGAAAAAGAGGGTTTCGTTCTACACATCTCGTGGGAAAATATGTTGTTGGGAAGAAGTATTGTTTTTTGCAAATAGAGCGCCAACTTAATTGGATGGTGGGAAACTTTTCGCTTCAGTTTGTATCCTAAGTCAAAGAGTGTATGTCGTTGAATGGGATGATGAAATAATTTGAGGAAGGGCAGAAGTCAGCGTAACACGTGATGCGATGGAATTGTAAGGCAATGTAGAAGGCTGATCATTTGGTCTTATGAGGAGGTACAAGTCTTCTAAATATCTAGAAAAGGTTATTCAAAACACTTTCATATAGTTTTCCTCTGCTCCTGATTGAGTAAGGCGAGGGTTGAACCTCTAGACCGGAACAATCTCAAGAGTTGCACCCGGCCCCATGAGGTATGGAGTTATGGATAGAAGGGGGAAATGTGCGGATGCTCTTGCTAGATTGTCAAGGTAGGCCAGAATATTGACCGGTTATTATTCTAATTGCAAGGGCCTCCACGATGACAGAAGTCAGCTTCGAAAGACATGTTTTGGCTATTTTACTTGGACAGTCTCTAAATACAAAGATGTGCACAAGTTGCCCTTGTCGTCCGTGCCCTTGTTGCCGTTGAAAACGAGTTTCTCATCAATAACATGGCCATCTTCTATCCCAATCTTGTCGCCCAGCGCCCGAATGACCCAATTGTCGCATATGTTGTACTTTGCCACTGATGCATATGGGACTGGCGGACAGAAACTTCTCCGTGAACTTGGAAATGCATAGGTTGTTCACTTTCCGTTATTCTCACCACGGTCAACAGGGATTGTCCATGAGCTCTCTGACCTTCTCTATGATGTCAAAGCATGTGAGTTGCAGTTTCTTTCCGCCCAGCCTGACCCGTCGAATTCCATGCCTAGTATTGGTACTCCATGGGACTTCACCGTTGAATGCCTTGCCACTTAGTGAACCAACCTCGAAACAAGCGTCTCAATCGTTCTGTTGTTACGAGGATTGCGGCCCTCACTAGTGCCACCGTATCCTTCCATTCTTCGTCCACCTCCTCTTCCTCTTCCTCTTCACCCTTTACCTCCGTTGCCAACCCCCTTACTTACTAGGTCATCGGACAAGGTTCATGGGAAGGTTCGTGGGAAGGTCAAAGGTTAGAACAAGGTTTGTACTCCTTCTTATTGCATTTTTGGTGCCATTGTGTGTTGGAATCATGGCTCCACCTAGCACTCTGCTTGCACACTCTTTGCCCCTCCCGATGACGTGTGCCTAGCCCGTGCCATGCATGCTGACAAAACAAGTACTCTCGGCACTACAATGGCGTCCTCCGCATCCAGCTCGAGCACCTCCTTCCTGTTTTCTTTCACCGTCTTTGTTTAGGCCTACTCCGCCATCGGGGTTCCGTTCAAACCGTTTCCTGCCCCGTACCCCTGGGGCTGGCCGTCTTTGTGTGGTGCTCTAGCCTATTCTAGGCCCCTTTCCTCAGCTTACACCGCCCCTCTGTGGTTCCTTGCTTCCCCATGAGCCCCCAACCCAGCCTGGGCGGCAACGGCTGATGGCGAGCGTCGGTCGGGGAAATCTCTTCTCCGGCTTCTTTTCCCTTGTGATCATGGATGTGGATGTTTTATGATGATGGCTAATGGGTTTGTGTGTCGGACTGACAACTTCCTTTGTGAGGACCCCTTGTCCATGTCCTATGCTCTTTATTATGCCATTGTATCGAGGGTCAAGCACTTGTAGTCTATGTTTCTTCCCCCTTGTCTCACTTTCTGTGCTCCATTTGTCACCCCTGTACTCTCTACGAATATCGTTGCGACCTGTGGCATGTTCCCCATCGTGCGTGTGTTTTGCTTTTGGTTTCTTGATGCCACAGCCATCCATCGCCTGACCTCACCCTTTGTTTGTCTCTTTAGGCCCCACCGGTTCTGTTCACTTTGTTCGCACTGGGTCGAGTGAGTTCATCCTCGTCCAAGGCATTCGTGTCATGTACTTTGTGGGTCCTAGAGGTGCTCTATTTCTTCCTAGATTCCAATAGAAGTCATCCTTAGAGCTCAGATTGCTGTTGGTGTTATCTCTGGAAAACCGAAGTATAGAATCATCGGCCAGTTATGGTTTTGGCACTGCTTGTCTTCGTCCCTTTGGTTGTGCTGTCTTGTGTGGGGTCAAATGTGACAAGCTCTATCATGTGTCCTTGCCTTCTTCTTCCACTCCCACTATAGGCATTTTCCACATCCATGTTGTCCCTTCTCTATTACGTGTTATTGTGCACCTCTTGTATTTCAGTCTTTTCCATGTGTACACCGATGTCATTCAAAGCATGCTTCGCCTCCAACATGTTGTTTTTATGTCACCCTTGACCGTCCCTTCCCCTTGCCCCACCGACTGTCTTGATTGTATCCAAGGAAAAAGCATCACTCTCCATTATCTTTCTTGTTTCATAGTAGCGTGATGGGCCCTTTGTCCTATGAATGCATAGGGGAAGTTGGATGCTACATCTTGTGTCTCTTTGATGATTTCTCCCGCGTTCGATTGATACTTGCTCTTTGTCAGAAGAGCAAATTTTGCTCCGTCATCCAGTCCTCTCTTCCTAGGCTGAGCATGCTTGTCAACGTTCACTGCTTGTCTTTTGTAGCGATTGACCCAACGTCCGTCTCTTTGAGTCTAACGGGGTGTGTTTGGAGACCTCTGCTTCATACACACCCTAGCAAAATGACATCTTAGAGCACTGGAATTGTACTCTCACCGATGGCGTTCACACTCTACTGTCCACGCCCGGTCTGCTGCCTCTCTTTGTGTTCAATGCCATGAGTTTCATGAGTTGGATCTGGAATTGCATCCCTCATGGCCCTCTTCCTTACACTGTCTCGCCCTTCGACTGCTTGAATTGCATGCAGGCTGATGTATGCCTTGTTAGGGTCTTGGATAGCATTGCATCGGTCGGGCTCCCAACGGGTCTGAATGACACTAAACTCTCTCCTCATGGGAGAAAAGAATGTTATCACATGCATCAATCATCGTGTTCCTCGGCAGGTGTTTGTGTTACGCACTTGTTGATTTTCATTTATCTCTACATGCTAAAGCTATCAAAGCTTATGAGACTTTGTGCATCTTCATATCGCAACCCTTGCTATTTCATTGACATGCTCGAATGATTGTCTGTGAGCTGACAGGACACTGTCCCCACGTTAGCGTCAGCAAAGTTAGGACGCTTCTAAGTATCTTTTGATCTAAAATTTCCAACGACGGCATTTGTACATGAGCTTGAGTCATAGTCGTTACACTCATGGCCCAGCATGCACATGTGCAAAGTTTATGGTAGATGTTGAATACAGATTGCATGAAAAACGATGGGGTTTCTATGCTGGTAACTTCTTTTGAAAAGGTTGTTTTCTCTCGTTGTGTTTCTGTGATGGTGCTCTGACCCCATGACACATGATGACAGAAATTGCTGAAGAAGTGAGTGGCACTTTGAGAATTTAGGCATGCTTGTAGAACAGTTTAACACAATGGGCAGCGTTGAGAAGTTGTGCACAAGAGGGGGCACAAATCGTAGTTCATCTAATAGACTAAGAAGGCAATCTGTTTTGTTCCATGTTGTCATAAGATGTTCCCGGTTTATGTTACATGGAACAATTCGAGCATGCTCAGTTCCTTACTCATCGTAGGATCAATCCTCGTTGTGGTGGTAAAAGCTGTTGGTGGAAAAATTTCAACAATGCCCATCAGCTCTTGAAAAGTGTTTTTATTCATTTGAAGGTGTCGTAGCTTGTTGTTGTATGTGCTTTGAGTTGTTTGAGCGTGTAACAGCCCTAGTCTCTTTTGCGACAAAACGTAGGCCCTAAGAAAATGTAGTCCAAGGAGGAAGGGCGAATGGTCGCCTCAGCCATTTTGGCTGAGACGAACCATGCCACAAATGGACATAGTCATCATAGGCATGGACACAAAATGATAACCCTACCCTAATTGTAACGAAAGTGGTCCGTTTTGCGACTAACTGCAGAACCAAAACGTAGACCCTCAAAGTAGTCGTCTCAGGAGAGGGAGCGAATGGTCGCCTCAACCATTTTGGCTGAGACAAATCGCGCCACGAATGGACGTAGTCGTCATAGGGCATTTTTGTAAACATGCAAACTAAAACCCTATCGGTCCACGTGGCACATCCACGTGGGAACAAGACCCTAGCGACCAACTAGAGGGGAGGAGGAGTGACGCGATGGATCTTCCATCGGGCACTCCTCTTGCCTTAAATCCGGCCTATGGACCGAATATGGGCTAGAGTCGAACTAGACTCTAGCCCGAGATTATTTTTTGGGCCTCAACTCGTCGAGACATCGGTCTCGAGCCCCCGAAACCCGGGAACTACATTTAAAAGCCATTTTTCCTTATGAAAATGGCTCGTACGCTACATTCCTCCCCCTTTGCTTCGAACCGTCCCGGTTCGTCTTTGCTCACGGAGGTTTGATCATTGCGTACTTCATGATGCAAACCATGCAACAAGATTCGTTAACAATATCACACGTGTGAACCCTTGTCATCCGCAAAACAGATGCGTCACGTTCACGCACAATCAACCACACACTTGCGGTTTTTGTGATTATGGTCATTAGCGTACAACATCCAGTGTTGATCGCGTGATCCTTGGCTCTTACCAAGATGACACACGTATAATCCTTATACGTTCTTCACAAGTGTTGGTTAGTCTTCACCGAAGACTCATCACACGTGTGTAGCGGTGGCATGGTCGATGCCTTTTGGGACGTACATTGTTGACAATGTCTTGCTAGTTTGGAAGAGGGTACATGGAATAAATTTTCCCACATTCCGTGTGGTACGTGTTCAGCAACGGCTGTGGTGATGCCTCCTCCCCCTTTGCAAGGAGCGTCCCTGCGACCAATTAACCGGGCGTCCCCGTGAAAACCATCCAGGTCCACACAACACTTCCCATGTCGTTGGGACATGATCTCTTCCAAGGGGTTGTTGCCAAGGTGGTACCTCCCTGCAACATTGTCAATAAGTGCAATCCGAGATCTGGAAATCACTCCTCTCGGTTTGTAACCACGTGTTCATGACCACGTGTAGGTCTACTAGACCTCTTTCAGCACCTATGGGTTGGTTGGCTGAACTCAACCAAGCTCCACTAAGCCCATGCAACTCGCATGCTAGCTTTTTCTTAGGGTTGGGAGGCACCAAAATCCCAAGACATGGTTGCTGAGCACACTTGTTTTTTCGTTCAAAGATTGCTCTCATCTTTGAAGGAGGCGGCATTGGTCGTCTGGCATGCGCATTTTCTGTCAAAGTCCATCACTGGACACGGCATTGCTCCGACCTAGATGACCTTGGTCTCAACCATCATCCCCTCATTTCTGTCTGAAATGGGTACCGTAGGCTGCCGCTCACGTCCCTGTCAAAAGCACACCGCTTTTGAACTAGGTCAACTGAGATAACCAATCTCAACAACCATGGATTCCATCCACGGACAAAGTGTTCATCTTGCGGTATTCACCAAACGGGTGTACCATGATCACCATCATCTCGATACAAGTTGGAAGAACACCTTTGGGATGTCAGTTCCATGTGATTGTGATCGAACACCTTTGAATCACATCCGGTGCTCCTGGAACAACTAGTTCCTGAATTTGTTTGCGATAACATATTCGCGTGCAAGGGTTCCATTCAAGATCCCGTCAATGGGTTATGTTCGCCAAGTTGCAACAATCCGTGTTGCTTCAATGTCTTCTATTATGTACATTCGGTACTTCCATTCAATGGAGTATTTTCCATATGCCTCGCCCGAGGCACTCGTGGAGGGGATCGCCCTCATTGAAGACATCCCGGCAAACATCCAGCATTGTGGATACCACCGCAGCGATATCCAAAATTGTATTGTACTTGCGTTCGGCAATGTACTTCAATTGAACCATCCCCGAAAGCAAGGGGCTTGAGTCGCTTCACCATGACCTTTCAGGTCAGTGAAGCATGGTTCGACTACACCGTAGTCATTATGATCTCTCTCAGAGATTGGTTTTGTTCCAACAAATTGGATAGCTGGTGCTACACCATGCTTTGGTATGACCGGAATCCATCTGCATTATGTTTGAAGAGCGTGACGTACACAACTAGAATACTGTGTCACGATGGCCTCAACTTTGAGACATTCCTCAGAACATCAAAAGAATCTGATGAGAAACATCGTTTCTCAAGGTTCATGTTGAAGAGTCCCTTCACATCAACATTTGTAACACACTGGTCATCATTTTACCTTTGTATTGGTTATGACTCGTGTGGTCGGTCGGACCACCAAGATGTAGGTGCTAACACACTGTTAGCATAAAGTTGTCGGCTTATAGATCGTCTCCACGGTCATAAGCTTTCATCACAAAACCTAGACCTTGACATGATCCGAACTATGTCGTAGTTGGTTTGTAGCAATTCTATGAGACCGTCATAGCTCTCTGGAGCGCCATTAGGTAGAAAATGGTGTCGCTCATTTTCTCTGAAATGGATTTTCACCAAACTGTGGATGAATTTATGTCATCGACGTCGGTTCATGTATTTTTGTCTATCAATGTCTATGACATGTGCACTCACCGAGTGATGATAGACTGAAGGTGTCGCCTTCAAGTTTGTTCACTTTTGACATTCGATCAATCTTGTCATACGCCAGAATTGACTATTGCGATCCTTGACCACCGCACTGCGGCGTCTCAAATCATGGAGGACCCATCAAAGAGTCTCCGCCCCTCTCTGGTGCAAATGCAACCTCCATTGACAATAATCATTGCCTCCTGAACAGGGTTGTGAGTACACTCATGTACCTTTTTATTGTCGGTACCTGTCGGACACCCTGATTTGAATCCATCACTCACCGAGTGAGAGGGTGTTAATGGTTTCGCCATTGGAACTTTATTCAAGCGTATCATCCTTGACACATTCCACCACGGACCGATGATTGCATCGGCCATGACTGATGATGCAGAGAATCTCGAAAAGGTACTGATGCATCCAGTACACACTGTGTACAGGCAGCACGATGGCAATCCTCGAGGATTAAAGTCGGCGTGCGAACAGGCCAGGTCACATCTCATGACATAGTCATGACACGGACACAATCATGAAATGATCACATTCGCCTTTGAACATTGTAGTGCAATGGGACGTGCGGTTGTCGTGGCACACGTCCTGCACCCACCAAACTACTTGTTCGGTGAAATGGTGTCGCCATTTTTATCCAAGACATCAACTGATATTTTCAGCTTGTTCAAATGTCACAAAACCGTTGTGATCATTCGACTGTGTAACTTATCCATAATTGAGTGCCGTGATCGACGCACCAACACTTAGTGAACTAGGTTTTTGTGCATGTCGTGCACGTATTGAAAAGTGGGTTGTCTCTGGTGCTTGATTATGTGCTCCGACCCCTTGTGGTAATGCAAGCCGTGCATGTTTTGGAATTGGTGCTCAACCGACTGGGCTTTTGTAGCGCGTTCCATCATGGAGAGGGAGGAGTTAGTCCACCTTTAGCATGGTCAAATCATGAGGAAAGCGTCCTCATCATACGTGGTCCATCCGATAAAATTTGGTTCGTACTTCTTTGGAAGTACCTTCCCAAAGTGCAATCGGCAGGGTGAATGGTCGTCACTGTCGGTGGCGACCGAGATCGTTGTGGTTTTGTTACGCCGTTCGGGCATACCTCCGATCACCATAGTTGTCTGTGATTGTTTCTAGCCATACCTGTCGGTTCTCCATTTGAAGGATTCGACAGTATGACCACCGTCGACTTCGTCGAGATGACTTACAAGCGCCAAACGACGTGGTTTCGGCGCTTTGACAAACACGCTTGATGCTCTTGCCCATAGAACCACTCCACGCATAAATGGTATGTTTTTTTGTGGTGGTCTATCGCAAGCTAGCACGACGAGTCAACGGTTGCCTAGTTTTTGCTAGTTCATACAACGGGGTGCGATTAGTACCCATGCTATCGGTGCAATCGGCAGCTTGTAACAAGTGTTGTACCATCAACACTAGCGTGGCTAGTCCAACCGGACCTCATGGCCATGGTGCGTTAGACACTCGTATCAGTGGTGCATTCGGCACCCATGACAAAAGTGCAACCCACAGTTCTTGTCAATCGTGCAATCAGCGTTTATGACAGCGGTGCATTCGGCACACAGTTTTACCGCCGCACTCGTTGGTCATAGATTCAACGCTCATGGGAATCGTGCGTTCGGCACTTGTGTGGATGCTACGATTGCCTTTTCCATGTTGGTCATATTCCAAGTGCAACCGGCACTTGTCAATCGACCATCACGCGTGGATTTCCACCATCGTGTTTGTGTTTTGAGTGCGATTGGCACTCACGTTCTTGTTTTGTCAAAATCCATTCAAAGAACGTTCTTGGTGCAATTGACACCCATGTGAATACAGAATCCGCATTTATTTTGGTCATGTCTTCGTAGACCATGAGCAGTGCGTTTGGCACTAGCGACACGGATGCTTCTGGCATTCGTGATTTAAGTGCAACTGGCACTTTTTCACGGCGTGTTCGACACCGAGAAAGTTTCTGCAATCGACACTTGTGCTGTTGCCCGTAGTGCAACCGGCACTTACGTCAGTGACGTGGTCCATGTCCATGTAACCGTGCAATCAACACTCGTTTTGCGCTGTCTGCACATTTCGCATTGTTGCGACGAGTAGGTGAGTCGTCGAGTGGTCACAACAGGTACGGTGCCTTATTCATTTTTTTTTCACGAGAATTTGTCTCGATGTACGTCACCGTTGTGGTTTTGTAACCCGGTGTCGTAGTGGCTCTTTTGCGCGAACAAAATCGTTTAGCGCATGTACAACCCGCGTTGAGCCATGTCGTGGCTCTCAACGATCACCCCTTCCGGTTCTTCTCACATAATATCCCAAACTTTGAGGTTAATTCAGAAAAGATTAGGCACTCTTGGTGCTAAATTTCTCGCATTGAAACTTTTCCAAGTGAGTTCTGTCCACGACATGGAAAACTGTTGGTTTTCCTCCTTTTTGTGCTTCGGAACAGAAAAGAAAAAGAAAATCAGAACCGCTGATTTCCGGAAGAGCTCAACTAGAGCTTTTAGATTTTGCGTTGAAACCCATGGTCAACTTGACCAAACACTCGGGTTCGATCACAAACGTTTTCACCGTTTCGAACGTCTTCGTAAACGGTTAACATAGAATTCCTCAACTTGAGGATTCATGAAAAATGAACAAAATTGTGGCACGTCAAGTGCCTTTTTTGTTTGATGCATGAAATCTTACAAGCGTCACCCGGTGCTATGTTGGGAAAACTGCCGGTCTTCCCCATTTTCCTATGAAAAGGAAAATATTTGAGGACAATTATTGAGAACGTCTCAAAACATTGTAGAGATCAGACTGAGCTCCATGCCGCTTTTAACTACGGTGAACCCACGGCCAACAAGGCCAAACCTCGGGTTCAACCAAGGAAATCGTCCTTGCCTCTAGTGCTACCGGCACTCAGTTTTTTTTTGTGTGTGTGGGTATTTTCATTTCACGTAAATTTGAGCTCAGTTTGAGCTTCAAGCTGCTCTTTGCAGCGCCTAAAACGGTCACCAAACAAATGAAAACTATTCTTGACAGTTTTTGGAACCAGCCGGGTTCCAAGTTCATGTTGTTTAGGAGAAAAATCTCCGTTACAAAACTGTCGCATAGTATCTCACGAGGCATTCAAACCTCAGTCCCGATGCTTCCTACTACCGCTGCTACCAACTGCGCTACTTGTGCTCGTTGAACCGGAAAGTTCTTGTTGTCTTGTACCCATCTTCTTGGCCCCGTCGTTTGCGGTATCATGCCCCTTGGCGGCAGGGAGGAGGGAGGAAGCTTCCTCGCCTCCGTCCCCCGTGGGCTGTCGGCCCAAGTCAGAGGGAGAGGGGGGAGGAGGGAGAGGGAGGTTGCCTCCTTGCCTCCCCCTTGGGCTGTCGGCCCTCCCCTCTGAGAGAGGGGAGAAGGGAGGGCGCCTCAACTCCTCCCCCCTTAGGTCGTCGGCCAAGTGAGGGGGAGGGGAGTGGGACACTCCCTCTCCATCCCCATTGGCCGTTGGCCCGCAGGAGAGAGAGAGAGAAGGGGGAACGCCCCTTTTCTCCCCCCCGCGGGCTGGCGGTTTTCAAGAGAGGGAGGGGAGAGTGGGAGACATCCCCTCTCCTCCTCCTTGGCTGTTGGCCCACGTGAAAGAGGGGGGGGGGGGGGGGCCCAAC
>SZWC01025373.1:3322-18481 GCA_023375785.1 Penium margaritaceum
CACACACACACACACACACACACACACACACAGACACACAGACACACACACACACACACACACACACACACACGCACCAGAACATCTCGCGGGCAGCGTTCTCCTCCAGTCGAACGACACGCGACAGGTACTCAAACAGGTCGCCCTGGTCGCACAGTTCCATGACTATGTGCACCGCCGCCGCGTCCTCCACCACCTCCGCCACCTCCACCACGCCTGCGTGGCCCCGCAGCAGCGCCAGCGACTGCAGCTCCGACCGCAGATTCTCCGCATGCTGGCTCGACTGCACATGTGCACACGGTGGGCGGAAGCAAAAGCAACAAAGGGGGAGGGGAGGGCGGAACAGATGATGCACGGGAAGGAGTTACAACGCCCTTAGCGGCAGCCTGTGCCTGCTGAACAGCAGCGCAGGCTGCAGCCAACTGCACTGTTGACTTGTGCCAACCTAGCAGCTGCAGGCCGCACGGACTATTCTGCCACTGCAAGCTGCACTGCCATCAGTAGCAGCCACCGCTGCCATCGCCACTGCCGCCACCGCCGCCGCCGCCATTGCCCCTCTCTCCAGTAACCATCCTTCTTGACTGAATCCAAGGGCAAGAACGCGATGCGGGATGCTCACGAGCAGTCGATGGCGATGGCCCAACATTGGCCTGCTCCTGCCGCTTAGAAGCCTTAGGCACCGGCTGCAACAGCAGCCGCTCCGGCAGCATGCCCCGGTTGGTAGAGGCAGGAAACATGGGGGATTTCTTGCACCATGTTTCGTGCGATGTTCCAAGAAAAAGAAACAGCAGCGAGCCTCGCCTGACTGCACAGCACAGCGGCGCCACCGCGTGGCACTTGTGCAGCATGGCACCATATGGGGAGGCTTCGCCCCCACTCCTGTTCGCAAAGATTGCAAAGATTTCAGCAGCAATGATTTCTGGCATGAACCTCAACGGAGAGCCGAGAAACAAGAGGCTCGCGCCCTTCCCACAGTCCATCCTACTCCAGCTGCCAGCTGAGTCCCCCAAGCCCACCTGGGCTGCCACGCTGACCTGGCTAGCCACGCCGACCTCGGCAGCTACGTCGATCTGGGTAGTTACGTCGACCTGGGTAGTTACGCTGACCTGGGTAGTTACGTCGACCTGGGCAGTTACGCCGACCTGGGTAGTAATGCCGACCTGGGTAGTTACGCCGACCTGGGTAGTTACGTCGACCTGGGTAGTTACGTCGACCTGGGTAGTTATGCCGACCTGGGTAGTTACGTCGACCTTGGGAAGTTACGTCGACCTGGGTAGTTACGTCGACCTGGGTAGTTATGCCGACCTGGGTAGTTACGCCGACCTGGGTAGTTGCGCCGACCTGGGTAGTTGCGCCAACCTGGGTAGTTATGCCGACCGGGGTCGCCATGCCGACCTGGGTAGCCATGCCGACCTGGGTAGTTACGCCGACCTGGGTACTTACACCGACCTGGGTAGTTTCGTCGACCTGGGTACTTACACCGACCTGGGTAGTTACGCCAACCTGGGTAGTTATGCCGACCTGGGTAGTTATGCCGACCTGGGTAGTTATGCCGACCTGGGTAGTTATGCCGACCTGGGTAGTTATGCCGACCTGGGTAGTTACATCGACCTGGGTAGTTACGTCGACCCGGGTAGTTGTGCCGATCTGGGTAGTTATGTCGACCTGGGTAGTTATGTCGACCTGGGTAGTTATGCCGATCTGGGTAGCCACGCAGATGTGGCTGTCCACAGGATCAGCATCGGCTGTGTTCAACGCCTGGCTGGGCTCGGGGTAGGTAGCAGCATGCAGCCGTTGAGCGTGGAGATGCAGTCGCCGCAGCGTTCAGCATTCACGTGCCTTTTCGCACTCCACCTGGCATTCCCGCGTGTCACGTGCACGCCTCCAAACAGCACACCCCCTTGCCCACAGTATGGCTCCACAACTTGGCGTTCTCTACTCTGCTCCAGCCATGGCAACAGCTTCCTCCCCAGCCTGTACTCTGCTCTCCACTGTCTTGACCCGAAAAACGCAAAACCCCAGAGCCAAGAGCCCTAGCTGCGAGTGACGAACAGACTAGGGTTCGGTCTAACTTCTGTTGGCCGCTGCCGGGTCCGATGGCATACACCTTTGTCTGAAAGCGGTCGGATCGGAACAGCGTCCGAACCCAACCGCCTCCACCCAACCGCCTACCCAACCGTCTGTAGGTGGACCTGCGGAACCGTGGAGTGGTGGAGCTTGAGATCGCTTCTTCCGCGTCACACGGCACAGTGCACTGACCAGCCAACAGGTGCTCCCTACAGATTAATAAAAGCAAACTTTTGAATCAGAAGACCGCCTCTTACGGTCTGCACGCGGAACTGTGGAGCAGTGAGGCAGAGGCGATTGTGATCGCTTCTTCCGCGTCACGGCACAGTCCACCAGCCAGCAAGCGTGTCCTCCCCACAGATGAACAAGAGCAAAGCAAACCCACGGACCTCCTCCAGAAGCAGCTTGCTGATGGTCTTGCACGCCAGGACGCGACCGGAGGCCCTGTGCGTGCACCTGCGCACGAATCCGAACCGGCCCTGCCCTAGTTCCCCGTCCTCCCTGCCCTCCAACTCGTACGAGTCCGCCAGCCGCCCCGAGAACTGGGGCGGAAGGACCCTGTTGCTATTGTCGGCTGCCTTGTGCCTGCGAGCCAGTTGCTGCTCCTGCAGAAGCTGCTGCAGCTCCAGCTCCTGCTGCTGCTGCAGCTGCTGATACTGGTGCTGTTGCATCGCGGCCTGCTGCCATAGGGCATGCGGGCTCATGCCAGGCACGATGTTCGGTTGCCGAGGCTTTGGATTTCTCAAGCTGCTGCTCTTGAGCCTGGGCTTGCCGATCCCGCTGACTTGCTCTGCTGGCGCTCGACTTGCTGAAGTCGACGTTGATGCTGGTGTTCCTGCCTTACTGGGGGGTGTCGCCGCCCTGGCCTCGCCCTTGGTTCAACTCTTACGTTGTCTCCTGGGCTGCTATCCCTCCTCAGCACCGCTTCGAACATTCGCTGATTCTGCCCTTCGACGCTCTGGTGCCTCCGTAACAAGTAACCAAAAACTTAGGCTCGCAGACAAGTTTTGGGAGGAAGAGGGAGAGAGGCGGAGAGAGATCGGCCGATTTCGGAGGGTTCCAACGGCAAGCAAGTGGGCCGTTAGCTGCGTCCAACTCCGCACGCCTCCGCTCGTGCCACCGCCGACGGCATCGTGGAAAGCGTTTTCACGTGAGCCTGGATAGCGGTGGTGCGTGCTACGATTTAAAAAAAAAACCGCGTTCGCTGAAACGCGTTTTTCCGCTACCAGTCTACTGCAACCCGACGGCAAGATGAAAACGAGAACAGCTTATGTATGTGGCCAGAGTCCACCGCCCAGTCACCGACAAACACAATGGAGGGTATTCTCCAATTGTGATATATAATCAGTTTGAGTATCTTCCCTGGTTTGATCAACTTCAATCATTACAAAAACTGCCGGCTGTTCAACAATGGCACTTTCTCGTATTCCTAGACCATGCTCACTATTAAGCTAGAATAGCAGCATATGCCATCTTTGGAAAGGCATATCCAACCAACTAAAAACATTAAGGGATCCCCATGACTAACATGTCTACTCACAATGTGCCTGGAATTTGTAAAACAATGACGTACGGGCATTCCGTTCCTCTTTAAAAATGAAGAGTATGCCGTGTTTGATTTTCATTTTTGCTTTGCATGATTGAAATCATGTAGGGTTCATTCGTTCATTGTGACATATAATCCATTAGAGTACCTTCCCTGGTGTAATCAACTTCAATCAATAAAAAAATTCCAGTTGTTCAAGAATGGCACTTCCTCAGCTACTTGCACCATGCTCACTATTAAGCTGGCATACCCGAACATAGCATACATGGAAATGCATATCTAGCTACAACAAAGTATAAAGGGATCCCCATGATTAATAGTTTTATGAACGGTGTGCCTGGACTTTGAAAACAATGACACACGGACATTCCGTTCTTCTAAAAAAATAAAGAGTGTGACATGTATGATTTTCATTTTTGTTTTGAATGATTCAAACCATGTATGATTTATTTAGGAATTGTGAAGTAATTTTCAAAAATAACTGCAGACGCTAGGGTCTTGGATTAGTTTCATCAAGTTCAAACATACTTAACAATGTAAAAAGGTAAGATAAATATTTTTTATGCATAATTTCACTATCATTTTTAATGGTTTAATCTTCTTATTGTAATTTTACAAAATAATGATGCATAATTGTTGTCTGTGTTTTGAAATAAGGTCGAGTTTGGCTGAGCACGAACAATACTCCAGTTTTGTATGGGTACGCTTTCGTAACGTTTTCACATTGTAGTAAAACGCTCCTACAACACTTAACTCAATCATTCCGTCTCTTTTTTGCCAGAATTTATATACACAATACCCAAAGTAAAGTCGTTTGGGAATTCCAATACAAATTGACGACGTGCGAACATGCAAACTTACAATTTCAATTTTCTCAGTACCTTGTTTGTCCTTCATTAAACAATGAATTGTCGTTCCTCAAAACTAAGAAATGGAATATGTGTAAAGGAACTAATACATGTTTTTCATCTTTCCAAGAATTAAAACCCTCCCTCTAAGTATTGAGGAAAACACAAAAAATATGTAAAATTTCTCAAAAGCAACTCTCACATGAAATGAAGCCATATCATCCTAATTTATGCCCCATGAACAAAAAGGGATGGAACACAATCCTAAAACAACAATTTGTCAAAACCTAAAAAAGATAAAGTTCACAAATTCATCTAAACGATAAACATTTCTAAAATCTATACAAGGTAAAACTTCCAAAGTTTAAAACAAATAATTTCTTTTCAGGATCAACAAAAGAGATATTGTGATAGATTAGAAATCATCCTTGGTTGACTTGGGCAAAACCACAATGCTCCAAATCTCCAACCCTCAAGCCATTCCGTCGAACTGCCCACGGTCTAAGGTGACCCTCCTTGAGCCATGTGGCTCCTTCGACTGGTCAACATGGCACTACCACGCTACATGTACCCACCATTTTAAACTTTTACGCATATGTATTCAAAACTACTCATTTTGGAAAAGCATCCCAAAACCATTTCAATTTTAACTTCACATATCTAATGTCCAATAAAACAAAGACAGCATGCACGAATCCTGCTTGATAGGAACAGTAAACCACAAGGTGAAAATTTTACAATGACACCCCCATACAAACACAAGAGTATTATTTGCGCTCATTAAAACACAACCTTGCTACATAACACCGACAACAAACACACGTCCTTTCGTCTCACTCGTTCAAAGATACCATCACACCACTCAAAACAAGGGTGACATAGTACACATAGAACGTTTAAACAACATCACATAGGGCACATGTAGGCATTCCCCACAAAATTTTATTGTGTATGTCCTACCTGGCATTTAGAAGAAGAAAACTACCTTACCAAGCATTTGGAAGAATAATACCACCCAACCCAACATTCCAAAAGTAAGACTCCGTTGCCCAAGAATGGCAAGAAAAACAAGCTTGTCAAAGTTGCATGCAAGGTAGCTTAAACATGTTGAAGTAAAAAAAATTCTAAACATTCACAAACCGTTCTCACAAGGGGTTTGTGAATGTGAAAGCGGGGGTTTGCTTGTGGTTTGTGTGAAAGAAAAGCAACTCCTAAGAACCTTACATCAAACCGGGGGGTTTGCGTGTCCACAAAAGAGAAAAGAACCAGGGGTCATTGCTCAGTCAGGATCTCGAGAAGGAGCTAGAATCGGGAACGAGCAATGGGGGGGGGGTGGACATGTCCCACCTCGCTATCCTAAATCAATGGAACATGCCACAAATCGTGCATGTTAAAGCAAGTGGGAAAGGTAGTCATGATTTTTAAATTACGGGGCAAGGTGACAATATATTTTGTTTGCTACAAAGGGCGTCACCAAACGCCTCACAGATTGTGCGGGAGGGTCACTATACCCCGTTACATAAGTAAATGTATTATTACTCAATGGAGGTAGTTCAAGACACCAACGTGTGCAATTCTTTGCAAAGATGACATCATGATTCCCAAAACAACACTACAATGTTTGAATAATGTAAGAGAAAAATAAAACATTATACAAATCATATCCATTAGTTTTAAAAAGGAAACAGAATAGTGGTATGATATCATTATTTTGAAAAGTCTAGGTACATCAAGAGCATACTTATTACTTATGAGTATCACTTTATTTCTTGGTAGCGGGATATGGTATCGCTAAAATTGCACAAGGGGGTATGTAAAGTAAATAATGATTGTTATGCAAGTATCGAAGCTATAAGCACCTTTCTTTATGACATGGATGAATTCTCTATAAATAAATAGTCATCTAAGTGAATCCTCAAACAATGTTAAGGCGATGGCTAGACTTAGAGCTATCCTCCTCACTTTATATTTGAATGCTCCCACAAAAATTCTGTCCTTTTGCTTTCAANCAGAATAGTGGTATGATATCATTATTTTGAAAAGTCTAGGTACATCAAGAGCATACTTATTACTTATGAGTATCACTTTATTTCTTGGTAGCGGGATATGGTATCGCTAAAATTGCACATGGGGGTATGTAAAGTAAATAATGATTGTTATGCAAGTATCGAAGCTATAAGCACATTTCTTTATGACATGGATGAATTCTCTATAAATAAATAGTCATCTAAGTGAATCCTCAAACAATGTTAAGGCGATGGCTAGACTTAGAGCTATCCTCCTCACTTTATATTTGAATGCTCCCACAAAAATTCTGTCCTTTTGCTTTCAAATAACATTATTTAGGTCATCTGTTTTGGGATCAAAATATTTANCATTATACAAATCATATCCATTAGTTTTAAAAAGGAAACAGAATAGTGGTATGATATCATTATTTTGAAAAGTCTAGGTACATCAAGAGCATACTTATTACTTATGAGTATCACTTTATTTCTTGGTAGCGGGATATGGTATCGCTAAAATTGCACATGGGGGTATGTAAAGTAAATAATGATTGTTATGCAAGTATCGAAGCTATAAGCACCTTTCTTTATGACATGGATGAATTCTCTATAAATAAATAGTCATCTAAGTGAATCCTCAAACAATGTTAAGGCGATGGCTAGACTTAGAGCTATCCTCCTCACTTTATATTTGAATGCTCCCACAAAAATTCTGTCCTTTTGCTTTCAAATAACATTATTTAGGTCATCTGTTTTGGGATCAAAATATTTATGAAAAAAACGTTGATGTTACACACTCAAAAGACAAACGACAAGGTGAGGATTGTAGGAATGGAAGCATATATCCTTAGCAACAAGTGAGATTTGATGACATGTTAGATTGTTTTATGCATACATGAAAAAAAAGAATAATGCACGTGGGGTGAAAGGTGTTTTCATGAAGAAAAATATAATTTTGCATCACTATTGGTGCCATGAAGAAACTTTATCAGGTCATATGAACTCAAATGCATTGATGTGCATCTCTCTGAAACCACAACTTTAAGACAAGTACTATCAAATGAAATGAACACACCAGAATTTTTGGTCTATATTTCTTCAATTCACATTGTTTACAATACAAAGATCAAACTCTCGCATGTGAATTTTTTGACATAGAATGACCAACTAATTAACAAAGAACCACTAACCCATGAGAAACAGATATGGTCATATCGTGCCTTCACTTTGAAAACTAGCAACGTTGTATGGGAATGTCGTGCATTTAACAAAACAAAAGTTATGCGACAAATAAACATATTAATTGCATTCCATTATTCAAGTCATGTCTTTTTTAGTGAAAAATCATTATTTCATCTTCACAAAGGGTCTTGGACACGCTTCATCAACTTCTAACCTATCTAACAATGTTTTAATGTTGTCAAAATGTTTGGTTGTACATATTCATTATAATTTTCATAAATATTGTCATGTTGTTTTACGAATATGATACAACCATGCATCCTTGTCCGTTTCTTTGGCAAGGTTATGTTTGGCAGTGCACAAACAATGCTTTGGTTTGCGTATTAGTAAGCCATTGTTGAATTTTCACCATGTATTATTTTGTTTCCAAAATAATTGACTTGGGTTTTCCGTCTTTCATTTCTCGAAAACTACATGCACCATGCTAAGCAAAGTGGACTTGGCATGCCTATTGTAAATGATATGGTGTGGGTAAGCCATCTTCAAAATTTGACATGGTGGGTACGTTCTCTCTTAGTCCAGTTAGTTTATAAAAGTTGTGTGGATCAATTTCAAAAGTGTTTAATTTGGTGGAAACCCTTATAGAAAAACCAACACATGTGGATAACGATAGCCAAGATGACCTCATTAGATTAATGACAAAATACACACGTGAATGTTGCCTGGGGCACAAATTTAATGAAATGATTCCCACTCATCAAGATTTACAACTCAAATACATCTCCATTCTAATATTCTTCCCTCTTTTAGTAACTTCCCATTTCTTGGCTGACATGGACTATTGATTCCAATAATAATCTTAAATCGAAATATATACAAAAATGATTTTGTCATAAATATCTCAATTGTTGTGCACCATGAAATGATTATGCCAAAGGAAAGGATTCATTGTTTCTACGATAGAGATTAATTGAAACGCATTTATGAGTAATCAGCATGAAATAATTCATAAACGTTATGGTATTCATGAACAATCTATACGCTAAGAAATGCCACAAGAAACATCATAGAAATTTCCATGAAAATATGTTTTGCCCCTCATGAGAATCATAACAACATTGAATTTGCTGAAGCCTAAAAAAAGTTAAAAGATNATCTCAATTGTTGTGCACCATGAAATGATTATGCCAAAGGAAAGGATTCATTGTTTCTACGATAGAGATTAATTGAACCGCATTTATGAGTAATCAGCATGAAATAATTCATAAACGTTATGGTATTCATGAACAATCTATACGCTAAGAAATGCCACAAGAAACATCATAGAAATTTCCATGAAAATATGTTTTGCCCCTCATGAGAATCATAACAACATTGAATTTGCTGAAGCCTAAAAAAAGTTAAAAGATTTGTTTTTTTTTACCATATATATCCAAAAAAACTCACCCTCAAAACTGTTCATTCAAGAGTGTATGAGTACTTGAATACAAAACAGAGCTCGATTCATTCACCAAAGGTTCTTTTATTATTAATGACACTTCTTATACTTTCATGTTTGAAGCAAAATGGATGTGTGTCCTCGAGTTTTATACATTCATGTTTATAATTATGAAGAAATCCATGAATACAATAAAGCAAACATTGATGAATACATTGTGGAGCATATGAATTTGTTATAATATAATTTATCTCTCGTAAGAAAACTTGCAAGAATTAAACATCATAATACACTAAGGTTCACATGTTTTTTTATGGATGGAAAGATGAGTTTTGTTATTTGGATACAAAAGGTAAACCTACATTCGATAAACTATGTAAACCTTTTTTTAATTCCATTGAGGTCTACCACAACAAACTTCATGACCACCTTTCTAAGAATCATCTAATGTCACTACATATTTAGATTAAAATGTGGATAAGGAGGTGTAGCAACCCGGAGATATCTTGATTCATTTTACCAAAGGTATGGAACTTGAGGATAAGGAATGCGCAAGTCATCCATTCGCTAACTAAGAGGCTAGGATGTATTCATACCACGTTGTAAATTGGTGTTTTATTCCTTCCACACGAGAATGGATACATCCTCAATGTGCACCATGCATACTGAACCTTCACTCTCTTATACCAAACGTAGTAAGTTGACTATAAGCTTAACAGAATAGGCCAAAAATCTTGTACTTCAATGTTGTTTACCCTTATGTCATCCAATCCATTACCCCCAAATCAATGCAACACACGTGGCAAACTTGCACTGTAGGAGTATGTGAAAACAAATTACTAACTATTCATTTAGTGGGTATAACTTCTACTTCTTGCTACTCGCTTCAATACACAATGGTCGACCTCAATAAAATCATTTGTGAATGGATATATTTTTGGTTTTATGAAAAAATCATTAACATTTTCATTCATCTCAAAGATGTTGCAATTCTTTAGGCTATGAGATTATTGTTAACATTGATTCCTTTGATAGGTTATTGAACATACCCCGTTTAATCCACGAATATAGAAGCATGTTCATTCACCATAAACAATATGATGATTTTGGATGGATCAATCGAAAACCTTTTACGATGTCTTTAATGAAATAATCTTTTTATTGGTGAAACTAGGACACAAATTCCTTCAAAATGTTATAACTTTCACCAAGAGGTGCACTAAAAAAGATCAAAAAGAGATTTTCATATGATATAGATTTTCTTGATTAATAAATCCTTTACTGTTACCAACAATATTAGATGTCATCAATCAACTTACCAACTCTATACTTGAAGGAGTTCACCCAAGAATTCACTCATCAAACAAAGTTTTTTTATTGAAGAGGACTAAAGATGTGGTTTGACGTATACCACTTCCGCTATGCCAATATGTGTTGGGAGGATGTATCAGCAAATTTATACAAGGGGTGATTACATCATCTCATACGTGTATGTAACTCAGCAAAAGATTTATGAACCGAAATTGTGCCATGTGCACACATCATTGAACCGAATTTCTAGTCAACCGAATTCACGCCTGAAAAAACCATCACGATATAAGTGGGGCATGAGCTAGTGGTCAAATGTTAATTCCATACGCAAGTCCTTTATTCAAGGTTTTGTTCTTTGATGAACGCCCATTTTGCATAAAATTTGTGAATCATGTCTTTCAAATTTCTCATTAGCATCAATGCTTCTTGAAATTCGCATTTTTGGTGAGAAAAATACATTTTTCCAGTACACTTTGTATGTTTTTTGGGGTGGAGGAGAGGTTGTCAGAGATGTTTTCAAGGTGTTGGAGACTTGATACCCCCTCCCTCAAAGGCTAGAGATATGTTAGGAGATACATGTGGATGTGTTGTGTAAGAAAGTTTAATCATCAATACAAAATCATGCAATCAAGAGAACTTGAAAACTTTGTAAATAATCGAATTTCTTCATACATTTGTGTAAGTTTTGTTGTCTCAACCACATTCACGTCCCAATACACACCACGAATATATTTTTTTAGCTATGGGGGTGTTGGAAATTAGCATCATAGTTACAATGTTGTGCCTATCAAATTGAATTAGATATGACCATAACAAACACAATTGGGGGTTGCAAGATATGAATAGTTTTACATTGACTATAATATTTGAACATAAATAAAACAAAACCATTAAAAGCATTTTTATAATGATTATGTTGTCAATTTATCCTAGTTTTCATTGAAAGTTTAGTGAAAAATGTGTAAGGGAGTATAAAAAATTGAAAATACTAAAAAACGTTATGGTTTTTTAGACAAATGCAAATTCTAAATTTAAATAAGAGAATTAATATGATCAAATCCAAGGATGTAGTTAATGACGTGTATTAAGTCATTTCTCACTTGAAAGGGAGGTGAAACAGTAGTATCCTTATTGGCGAATTACTTCATAGATTCCATATTCTGATTGAGCGTAGTTATTTGGAAAGAAAGGATTGTTATAGTTTTTGGAAGTTGAATACAAGTAAAGATTTGTAGTTGCATCCATTTTATCTTAAAGGGCCAAAACCATTGGTGTTTTAGCTCCATAAACTCCTTTCCACGTGGTGTGATATGATTTTAACTAAGTAGGATGCAATGGTTGTCGCTGTCGGTATCCTCTTCATGATTTTGTTTTTCTATTTGTGCATCATCACTTATGAATTTTAGAGGGGCGGTCATGTTTCCTTTTAGAAAATAGAGAAGCGGAGAAGATGGAAGTCAATAATGGGCATGTTGATTTGGCGTTCTAAATGTACTTGTGTGGTGGAAAGTTTGCCATTGACCACCTAAAATGTTGTGCTAACTTTTATTTGTCAGATGTTTTTTTAGAACACTTTTCAAGAAAAAAATGGATGGTGGGGGCAGGTTGGCAAAGTTTACCTGACCAATTGGTGGAAGAGTTTTGAGTTTGACGTGTTTTGGGACAAGTTTAATGACAGAAGTGCCTTTATGGTGAGTTTTTGTACTTGCATTAGTATGTGAAGTAATGATGGTAAGGATGTTGTAAGTGACAACACTTTCTTGAGGAAAAACTGGTTGTGCAAACGTTATGGGCATAGATAGGGGGTTCTAGAATTGTTAGAATAAACTTTCTTGCATTGGGTAAAGTTACTAACTGCCACGCGTCTCTCACTTATGCAATCTGTTTTCCATGTGATTCATTGTTAGAAAAATCCTTGTAGAATAGCCAAAATAATATCACTACAAGCCACGGTTTCCAAATATATATCACTAGAAGCTAGGTTTTTTTGGATATAGATCTCCGCATGCCCTTTTCAGTGCGCGTTAACACATCCATTAGGTCAAATCGGTAAATTCGTCGATTTATCTTTTTGTTTGTGTAGAATATTCATTGTAGTGTAGAAGGTTTGTTACATTATGCTCTTGGCAAGCTTAAGGCTTGACAATAAAAAATGTCAAATTCACAAGAAAACTTTGGGAATATACCCTTTCACACTCACCCCTATTACAAGAAGAAAATGAAACCCTGACTTTGACGGACAAATGAATACAAAAACAAAGTGTCACGAGAAACATCTAGTTCATTGGGTAGATTGTTACATCTTGTATGCCCCTCGTGTTACATCGAGACACACTAAACTTCCTTGGTTCATCGCGAACGAAAATCGGCAATCGTTGTGTTGTCTGAACAAAAATCGTAAATCCTGGTAATTTGGTAACCTAATTTTCGAAGTAGCGGGTCGAGAGATTGGCCCTTTGCGAACGCGCGGTAGATAGGAATTTTCCCGTTGTGCATTTCCGAAACTGGTCGGGTTTCGACCTGATCGAGCGAGCAGTGAAGCAATGAGGACCCTGGCGAGGCCAACGGAAAACGGAATTGAACCAACCTTGTAGGCCGGCGTCGGAAGTGGGTGAGGGTTGCTGGTCAAATTCGGGCGACTTTGCGAGACCTGCAAGAACCTTGTGGCGCTTCGCGATGCTTTACTAAACACGGACATCGATGGTGAAAAAGTTCCATATCGGCGGCAGAGAAGCATTCTTGGTCGGCCCCCGAGGGCATCTTTGGCCCCATATGCGGTTCACCGTGTTGCAGAGTGTAAGCCGGTCAGGGTAGTGTGTGTTGCCGATAGTGTTACGCCAAACCAACAACTGACTATGGTCGACAAAACTCTCTGAAGCCATCTCATCGACGGCTGTTCATGTACTGGATGAAGCGATCTTCAGATGCGCTTTATCGTGCGCTTGTGGCTGGCCTCCATTTCGACCGCCCACGTCATTTATGATTGAATTGTGAACAGCATAAATTGACATGGCAAACCAAGTGCCGCGCCTGGTTAGTTCGGTGGAACCTCTGGTCATGCTCGTGGCTGACGCAGCAATGTTGGTTGGCGTTAAGGCAAGAAATCTGATAGTGGACAGATAGGAGCGGATCACAGTATTCGAGTCATTCTGTTCCGTACTCAGACATTTATGGCGACGTTTTAAAACCAGTTAAACCGTGAATAGCTTACGGCTTTCGCCTTCTGCCATGTCAGTGGAGAACCATCGGAAATGGACGGTCAAGATGAAGCGCGACTGTCAAAGTTTTATCGNGCAATGAGGACCCTGGCGAGGCCAACGGAAAACGGAATTGAACCAACCTTGTAGGCCGGCGTCGGAAGTGGGTGAGGGTTGCTGGTCAAATTCGGGCGACTTTGCGAGACCTGCAAGAACCTTGTGGCGCTTCGCGATGCTTTACTAAACACGGACATCGATGGTGAAAAAGTTCCATATCGGCGGCAGAGAAGCATTCTTGGTCGGCCCCCGAGGGCATCTTTGGCCCCATATGCGGTTCACCGTGTTGCAGAGTGTAAGCCGGTCAGGGTAGTGTGTGTTGCCGATAGTGTTACGCCAAACCAACAACTGACTATGGTCGACAAAACTCTCTGAAGCCATCTCATCGACGGCTGTTCATGTACTGGATGAAGCGATCTTCAGATGCGCTTTATCGTGCGCTTGTGGCTGGCCTCCATTTCGACCGCCCACGTCATTTATGATTGAATTGTGAACAGCATAAATTGACATGGCAAACCAAGTGCCGCGCCTGGTTAGTTCGGTGGAACCTCTGGTCATGCTCGTGGCTGACGCAGCAATGTTGGTTGGCGTTAAGGCAAGAAATCTGATAGTGGACAGATAGGAGCGGATCACAGTATTCGAGTCATTCTGTTCCGTACTCAGACATTTATGGCGACGTTTTAAAACCAGTTAAACCGTGAATAGCTTACGGCTTTCGCCTTCTGCCATGTCAGTGGAGAACCATCGGAAATGGACGGTCAAGATGAAGCGCGACTGTCAAAGTTTTATCGATGTTTGTTTACGAAAGCGGGGGAGAGAAAGGTCAAAATGACTGCCATCTCGTCATCGCATCTAACGACGGCTGAATAAACGGTTGGATTTCATAAAGGACTGTTGTGTGCAACTCGATGTGCACGGATCGACGGCATCGCATGCGTACACACAACCACACCGGGAGTGCATTTTTCTCATGACATACCCATTTCTTGAACGGATGAAACACTCGAGACGGCGACGTGACTACTCCTCAAGAACCGTTTGCAGCTAGCGCCATGAGATAGTGTACGAAGAATTTTACGGACAATAAAAGCAGTATCCGTACAGTCGTGCGAAAGATCCTACAGCCAGATCGGACCAGATTGTCGTATATCCGGACGACGCGACACGGGCTCATCGCTGCACTCGTGACCATGTGCTCATCGCGGCTCGTTGCTTTCCTTCAATGCAACCGTTTCTCGCTTGTTGCTCAGAGTGAGGGAATCAGACTCGTGTGGGGGTTTGCATCGAAAATAGTTGGCCTCCAGGTCAGGGTGATGCAGTGGAACCATAAAGCAACTTCGCCTACGTGTCGGCAGCGTGATGATTGCGCCTCGAGATGCCCGTTCGAAAGAAACTGCTCAAAGTCGAGCTTTGAATATCTAGGAGGCGTGTTTGTCCGGGTCAACGACCTCAGCAATCGCGACGAGGAACGGTATGAATGACGAATGCCCGTTCCGAAGCATCTTAA
>SZWC01025376.1:14941-26570 GCA_023375785.1 Penium margaritaceum
GCCACTGGGCCGTCTCCAAGCCGCTGCTGCGCCTGGCCAAAGGCAAAGGGAGCCACTGTGGCACCCCTTGGGAAATTCTCAGGGTTCTGCAACTTCAACTGGCTCGACTTGCTCTGCACTGCCGCCGAGTTCTGCTTCTTCCCCTCTGCTGAACCCTCGCCCAGGCGTAAACCACGCAAGCCTTCAGCTGCAGCCTCACTCAAGCCACTTCCACCACTGACAACAGCGTTGCTGCTGCTGCTGCTGCCGCCAGCATCACCGCTGCGGTTGCCAAAGAGAGAGAGGGGTGGATCTGATGCTGGCGACGGCGGGGGCATGCTGGACCCAGGCCTCTTGCTTCCTCGGCTAGAGCTAAGGCCGCTTGTGCCCTTTCGCTGCCCTTGCACTCGTGTTGATGCTTGTGCGCCTCCAAAAACAAATGCTCCACCCCTCGTGGCCGACAGCCCTGCTCCAGCCGCACCCACTGACTGCTCATGAGCAGCAGATCGCCCATGCTGGTCTCCGCTCCTTTGCGTCTGCTGCTGCTGGACCTGGCCCACCCCTGCCCTCATCGGGCTCGACACTCCTCTGAATTGGAATGCAAATCCTGCACCTGGCACCTCTCCGCCCCGTGAGCCACTGCCACGTGCTTCATCACCATCCACCACTTCCCCGCCATCACTCCCACTCCCGCCACTCGAGCCGTACGCTGCATCCAGAGCCTCCAAGCCACCTCGCACCCCGCCAGTGTGCGCTCCCCGGCCACTCCCTGCCCGTACCCTCCTCTGGCTGCCGCTTGCCAGACCGAGGTTGGCTGCAGACAATCTTGAGGGCTGCGACGACTGCGAGGACTGAGACGAGAGGGATGAGTCACCGTTAATGTTCAGCGAGTCCATCCTTAACGCAGCGGAGTCTGCAGCCGTCGCATTGCCTGGCAACGTGGTCACCCCTGCATCCCTCGCTGACCGGCCGCCAGCTCCTGTCCTGCTTGATTTCATCTCTTCGCCAACTGCAGATGACAAGGAGGCGGGCCCTAAGCCTAACCATGCACTCCTTGCTGCATCCCTTCCACTCCTCTCTCCCTGCATCTCCCCCTCCTTGTTTTCTCCCTTGCCTCCTCCACCGATGGTTCCCGCCCGACCGAGCTGAAGCCTTGGCGAAGCTGGTCGGGGTGCTGCCCTTGCAGGCTCGTCCGTGGGCCCCACCTGCCGCGCCTCACCAGGAGCCTGCCGCATTCGAGAGGGAGATGCAGGCCTCTCTCCTCCCACACGCGACGACGCCCTTGAAGGCGAGGGGGGACGAGCATCACTAACTGTTGGAGCACGAGTCCTCGAGGGCGAAGACGGTCTCACAGTCACATCGGCACAGCTGCGCAGGTCTGCTTGAGCACCACTTCCAGCAGCAGCTGTAGCTGCAGCACCAGTAGCTGTTGCAGCTGTTGAGGATGAAGTCCTCCGTGTGATCGCCTCTGCCGGCGTGCTACCTGCAGCAGAGTCTGACACATCCTCCCCACTCCCACCCAGCACCAGACTGCCAGGCACAGTTTTGGCATTCAAGGCCGTCACGCTCCTTCCCTTACTGGCCCTGCTCCCGCCCGCCTTTACTGGCGACCTGCTGGCATCTCCGGGAACGCTGGCCCCAAATCTAAAACCTCCGTAAACCTCCCTCTGACCTGACTTCTGTTGCACCTGATCTTGGAGCGGTGTCGGCTTTGCTTCTGTGGCTGCAGCAACAGAAGCAGTAGCGGACGCAGAGTTGCGGGGCGCACCAGAGCTGGCCCCAGAAGAGAAAGAAAACAAGTGGGGTTGGTTGATGGCTCCAACTCCCTGCGCTTCCACTGTGAACCCTAACGCCGTGTGCCCAGGAGCAGCACTGCCACCAAGCACATGCGCCGCTTGCTTGGATTCTGGACCTGGGACTCCAAAGAACAGCTTGCCACCAGCCGCAGCTACGGCAGCGGCCGATGCTGCTGCAGCTGCAGCTGCCGCTGCAGCAGCAGCAGCAGCAGCAGTGCGTGACGCAGCAGGAAAACCAGCAACCCCGAGGCGCTCCCCAAAAGCACCAGAGCCTCCATGGCTCGAATCATCTCTCGTTGCACCACAGTCTCCAGCGAGGCCACCACCGGCAACACCGGTCCGAGGCTGCTCTGGTTGCGGTCCTAAACCCACTCCCACTCCATGCGACGCTGTCCGTACGATACCGCTTGCGCCCTGAACCCCCGTCCTCCTCCCTTGCCCTCCTGTTTCCTCCAGCCCATCATTCATGCTAAGGGATGAGGGAAACTTGGCAGTGATGCCAATCACTCCATGTCCAGAAGCTTCCAGAGCCTCCTCAGGCTCCAGCTGCCTCGTGCTGCGCAGCATGCCATGGCCAGCCCCAGGAGCTGGCGCTGGGCCAGCTGCGACAGTGTGAGAGGCATTGCGACCAGGAGACATGGGACGGGCATTGCTAGCCTTGGCTGCCATCACACCACTCACTGGCAGGTCAAGCCCTAAAGCCGCAGGCCTGGTGCTTTTTGAGCTATCCTCTCCAAACTCTGTTCCACCTTCTCTTCCACCGCCAAAGCCGCCGATAACTGAGGAGTTGCGGCCATGCTCTTCCAACGGCCTGCCCACTCTTCCGTCCTGACTTCCCCTCACTCCCCCTGCCTCCTCCCCAGACGCATCTCCTCCCGCTCGAGAACTGTCCCCAAGTGCTGTCGATGCTCCAGCTTGCAAAGCAGGATGAACTGCACCAGAAACCCCAGTCGGCCCTCTCCTCGGAACAGCTCTGTCCCCTGGCTTTACCCTCCGCGAGTGGGATCCCTTGGCGCCCTTCTTGCTGGGAGACTTATTTGGTGAGCTTGTGCTGCTGCCAACAAACTGAATAGGAGCTGCTGCTGCGACGGCAAAGGGAAAAGCGGGTGTGGATGCTGGTCCACTTGGAGCAGTGTTTTGTGCAGGTGCTGTCCGTGCATGAGCCGCTGTGGACATGCCTGGTGGCACTGCAACTGCCGTTCCCTGGAGGCTTCCCACCTTGGCATGTCCATAGATAATCTCGTCTTCAACCTCCATGTCCACTGCCATGGGATCACCTTCCTCCCACTCCTCACCCTCATCAGAGAAGGCACTACTAGCACGGCTCCCTAACCCTGAACCTGCTGCTCCGCCTGCTTGACCCCCATTCCTGCTGGTTCCAGCGTCAGTTCCCGCAAGGACCACTCCTGCACCAGACAGACTTGGACTGGAGGAAGCACCATGTGCCGCAGACCGTCTCTGCCTGCTCCTAACCGCAGCGACCCTCACACCACCAACAGCCACCCTCGTTCTCGGCCGGCCGTGATTCATGCCCTCCTCCTCGTCACCTCTCTCCTGCTGGACATCCAACACTCCCTCACTTCGTGGCTGCAGGGAAGATGGCTCAAACGGATCAGCTGGCTTGGCGCAGTCCCGGCCGATAGAAGGGGCTGTCACGCTTTTAGGGAACCTGTCAGAGGCCAAATTCTCGTCNGTCAGCTTCCAGCTCTGAAACCACCTGTCGCGGCAACGACACTGTCCGGATGCCAGATAAAGCGCCGTCTACAGGTCTCTGCTCCCTCCGCCTGCCACTCGATGGCGACGGGTGTCGCGACTGGTGACAGGTCTGGGTGGCAACAACGCGCCTCGGTGATGCTGGGCGCTGAAGCCTGGGGCTGCCGTTGCCTTGACCCCTCGCCGTGGCTGGTCCAGATGCCGCTGTTGCGCCCACTCCACCGCCCACTGCCGACAGTGCACCACCCAACTGGCTGTACTGACTGGTCCCTGGAGTGCCGTGCGACGACGTGTGCTGCAGCAGCACGGGCGACATGACCAGCTGAGGCGGATGCCCACCCGGAGCTGTCACAGCTCCGCGGTAGTGTCAGAGTGCTGCAGAGACTGCAAGAAAACAAAAGAAGTACAGGATAGATGATGCCCTGGCTTTTTAGTTCAGCCAGTGACCAGATTGTACCAGTAGAAGAAGAAGCTGCCTGCGGCAGCTCCAATCTCGCTTGGCTGATAATTCTGCCAGTACTACTTTCCACAAGTAGCTGAATCCAGTGAATCTGCACTCTCTACCTCCGCTGCATCAGCCAGAGCGGAAAAAAAGAGAAAAAGACTGAAGCAGCTGCACCCCGCCCGCGTCCATCCCTTCTCGCCAGTTCCTTCCCTGCTGGTCCCTCAACCGCTTCTTGTGTGAGGCTGAGAGTGCTCATCTGCACACCCAGCGACTGCGTCAGCGTCTGTGCCAAAAATTGCTGTGCGCACGGCATCCATCGTCATCTAGCAGCGTGGCACCCACTAGATGATGATGGACCGCCATCATGTAGTGGCGCGCCATCCATCCATCATCCAGTGACACGGTCTTTGAAGGTCCAGCCAGGAGAAGAAACAGCGTGACTAGAGCAAAGGAACAGGTTGACCATTGAATTAGGGCACAGCGCAAGCTCCGCTTGTCAGCATGGCTTACCGTTTAGCGTGGCCGCTGCGACCACTTGAGAGGGAGTTCAGCTCTGGTGAATGAGGCCAGCCATGGAGGACACCAGAGACCATCTGCGCCTGAGAACCGCAGTCTGCGCCGAGGAATTTCTAGTGCTAGGTTGCTGACGGGTTTGTCGCGGAGTGATCGTGTGCTGCGTGGGCAGCACGAGGGGTTCGACTGGATGAGGTTAGTTTCGAGGGAAGAACACTAACGGACACGGATTGCTCAATGCCTTCTGGGGACTTTCGTAGTCCGCACGCATTGCGCTTCATTTCTCTTCCCCGCCGCTGCCCATTAAGCTTCCGGTCAGGCCCAGAAAGGTGCAGCTGAACTGCGGACAATCATCGAGGTTTCACTAATGAAAAGCCACGTTCATTGGTTGGATCATGAATTGTTGAAGCAGATCGGCCGTTGGTGTGCTGTGTGACACGCCAGGTTGGTTGAGCAAGAATCCTAGGAATCCTATGCGGACCGCTGAACATCCGAGTGCCGAGCAAAACCACCTGCAGAACTTTCCGTGCGAAACATCCGCGGACAGCACCAGCCGTGCCCCTGATATATCACAGCAGGCTGGAAAGGTGGTCCCCCTGCTGCGAGAATGCGCAGAAAGGGTTTCGAGCGTGGAAGTGGATTGCTTGTGCGTTGCAACTTGTGTAGCCGCCATAGCAGATTTCGTTATGTGACGCGACAGCTCAACCGTTGCCAGCTCGCAAGTGGGAGGGCGATGGGTGCTGCCGCACGATTGAGCGTTTGAAAATTCACGCCCATTGAAATCCTCATCGACATCGAGCATGCTTAACAAACAGCATCCACCTTAAACATGGGTGTCATGAACGACAGATGAGGTTTATGCACATTGAGCGGACGTGGGAACAAATCTATTCGCAACAAACTGTGGGAAAATTGCGGACGCTGTGGGAAAATCAGAAAGTCGGTCCTTGCTTGTTGACTCGTCCCATGTGGAACCAACGGACGCCTGAGCGAGCCCTCGATGAACACCAAAGGTTATCTCTAAAGATCTCATCTACGTCATTTCCAGTCAGAATTCAACATTCATTTATTTCTAGGGCAGCCGGCATCTGGCGAGACTGATTCCGGCCATGCAGCTGCCGCTCAGGCTCGTAATTCCAGTTACAGTCGCAAACTTAGGCTATCAGGACCCAAAAATACAAATGGAGGTGGTACATGGCAACAAAGACATATAGCCATCGAGGTCGGCAAGTGAACAAAGCAAACTTTCCAACGGTCTCTTCTGACATGGGCGCGACTATTGCCGCTCATTCTCCGAAAACATCCTGCTGTTTGTACAGTTGGGGTTCGTGGCAGTGAGACTGGTTCATGCAGTTGTGTGTCCAAAAGAAGGGTCGAAATGACTGCATCAGAGCCTTTTAGGCGCCCCTGATCACAGCAAGGGGCCTTTCAAGTCCCATATCGAGCACTTAAACACCGGTCAGAAGAACACTTGGAATATGAAGAGGTGCAGATGAGAGGTCAAATTCGAAAAAAATTAAGATTCATCGAAATGACCTAAAAAAATAAAGTTTAATTGTAACAAAAAATAGGCTCAAGGATTCATGAAAAACACTCGGAATCATCCATCCATGGAAGAACGGAAGGACTAAGTATCACGATACATTGAAAAAAATGTTATTCGTCTCTTTCCCTCTAATATTATCTTAATTTCCCTAAACTTGTGTGAAAAACAAAAGGGAACATGAAGGGATTATCCAAGAAATTTGAATGCCCTACCCGGCGATCGAATGCATGACTCCCCTACCCACTGACCTGTGAATATTAACATGAGAAAATGCATCATGTCAACACTTCATGAATTGCAGCGTCGACATTTTGACATCGACAATTTCTTCCGTGTGGTACGTGTTCAGCAAACAGTTGTGGTGACACCCCCTCCCCCTTTGCAAGGAGCATCCCTGCGACCAATTAACCGGGCGTCCCCGCGAAAACCGTCCAGGTCCACACAACACTTCGCATGTCGTTGGGACATGATGTCTTCCAAGGGGTTGTTGCCAAGGTGGTACCTCCCTGCAACATTGTCAATAAGTGCAATCCGAGATCTAGACATCAGTCCTCTCGGTTTGCAACCACGTGTTCATGACCACGCGTAGGTCTACTAGACCTCTTTCAGCACCCGTGGATTGGTTGGCTGAACTCAATCAAGCTCCACCAAGCCCATGCGACGTGCATGCTAGCTTTATCTTAGGGTTGGGAGGCACCAAGGTCCTAAGACATGGTTACTGAGCACACTTGTTTTTCCTTTCAAAGACTGCACACATCTTTGAAGGAGGCGGCATTGGTTGTCTGGCACTTGCAATTGTCGTCAACGTCCGTCATTAGACACGACCATGCTCCGACCTAGATGATCTTGGTTTCAACCATCATCTCCTCATTTCTGTTTGAAATGGGTACCGTAGGCTGCCGCTCACGTCCTTGTCAAAAGCACACTGCTTTTGAACTAGGTTAGCTGAGATAACCGATCTCAACGACCATGGATTCAATCCACGAACAAAGTGTTCATCACATGATATTCACCCAACGGGTGTACCATGATCACAATCATTATGGTACAAGTTGGAAGACCATCTTTCGGGTGTCAATTCCATGTGATTTTGATCTAACACTTCCGAACCACATCTGGTGATCCTGGAACAACTAGTTCCTAAATCTTTTTACAATTATTTCATCGCGTCCAAGGGTTCCATTTGAGAACCCATCAATGGATTGTGTTTGCCAAGTTGCAACAATCCGTGTTGCTTCAATGTCTTCTATTGTGTACATTCAGTACTTCCACTCAACAGGGTATTTTTCATATGTCATATCCGAGGCAATTGTACAGGATATCGCCCTCATCGAAGACATCTCACAAACTACCACAATCCTAGATGTCACCGCAGTGACATCCAAAAAGATATTGTACTTGCATTCGGCAATGTACATCAACTAAACCATCTCCAAAACCAAGGGATTTGGTCAGTTCACCATGACCTTTCGGGTCAGTGAAGCATGGTTTGACTACACCGTAGTCATTATGATCTCTCTCGGAGATTGGTATTGTTCCAACAAATTGGATAGCTGGTGCTACACCATGCCTTAGTATGAGCGGAATCCATCTGCATGATGTTTGAAGAGCGTGACGTACACAACTACTGTATTGTGTCACGATGTCCTCAACTTTGAGACGTTTCTCAAAACATCAAAAGAATCTAATGAGAAATATCGTTTCTGAAGGCCCATCTTGAAGAGACACTTCGCATCAACATTTTGACACACTGGTCATTATTTTACCTCCGTGTTGATTATGACTCGTGTGGTCGGTCGGACCACCAAGATGTAGGTGCTAACACATTGTTAGCATAAAGTTGTCGGCTTATAGATTGTGTCCACGGTCATAAGTTTTGAACGCAAAACCTAGACCTTGACGTGATCCCACTATGTTGTAGTTGGTTTGTAGAAATCTATGAAATCGCATGAATTATTCCATGTACCCTCTTCCAAAATGGCAAGACATTGTTGACAATGTACGTCCCAAAAGGCATCGACCATGCCACCGATACACATGTGTGATGAGTCTTCGGTGAAGAATCACCAACACTTGTGAAGAACGTACAAAGATTGTACGTGTGTCATCGTGGTAAGACCCAAGGATCACGAGATCAACATTCGATGTTGTGCGCTAATGACCATAATAAAAAAACCACAAGTGTGTGGTTGATTGTGCGTGAACATGACACAACCGTACAACGGATGGCAAGAGTTCACACGTGTGATCTTGTTAACGAATCTTGATACATGGTTTGCATCATGAAGTACGCAATGATCAATCCTCCGTGAGCAAAGACGAACTGGGACGGTTCGAACCAAAGGGTGAGGAATGTGGCGTACGAGCCATTTTTAGGATTAAAAATGGCGTTTAAATATAATTCCCAGGTTTTCAGGGGCTCGAGACCGATGTCTCGATGAGTTGAGGTACGATAAACAATCTCGGGCTAGAGTCTAGTTCGACTCTAGCCCGGATTTGGCCCAAAGGCCGGATTTAAGGCAAGAGGAGTTCCGCGATGGAAGATCCATCGCGTCACTCCTCCTCCCTTCTAGTTGGCCGCTAGGGTCCTGTTCCCAGGTGGATGTGCCACGTTGAATGATAAGGTTTTGGGTTGCATGTTTACAAAAATGCCCTATGACGACTACGTCCATTTGTGGCGCGGTTCGTCTATGCCAAAAGGGCTGAGGCAACTATTCGCTATCTCTCCTTGGACTACACTTTCTGAGGGCCTACGTTTTGGGGTTCAGAAGTTAGTCGCAAAACAACCCACGGCTGTTACAATCTATAACTTTTGTACTTTGTAATCCATGCATGCATTGCGTGTAGCTTTGCACCCTTGTTTTACGCTAGGACTTGGTAGAATCATACACGCAGTAGTACCATTTGCTTTAATACAAAGTCAATAAAACTGATGTTGAAGTGATTCTTATATAATTTTATAGCTTGCATAACATAATCAAGTTTTTCAACGAATCTAGTTCCTTAAGAAGTTGACTCTAATTTAAAATATGAACTACCTAAGTCTGGATAGTAATTTCTAGGAAATAGTGCTAGTTGTTGATGTTGCTTTCTGTGGAAGGATTCTTGCCATATATTTCACTTAAGTACGCACATCAGGAAGAGCATGGGGTTGAGATGTTTGGACAAAAAGGGGCTCATCTGTACTTTGATTGAAAATGCTTGACTCTCCCGTTGCGTGTTTGTTGTGTCCATGTGTATGATGCATGCCCCCTTTTTTGTTTTCAAGTTCCTTAGTTGCAGCATAGTAGTGTCCACATTACGCTCCACTTGCGCTCTGCTTCTGCCCTAATTGTACCCTTTTTTGCTCTTCTTTCACATCGGTCGCTTGAAATTTGAGTCTCATTTTTTGTGGTTGCATTGTGGTTTCTTTTGAGTTGCATTCTAGTTATGGGTTTTTTTTTGCCCCACATGTGGAATCTTGAAATAAAGTGGAGTACAGTTGCACCGCAGTTGGACTATAGTGGAGGCATTTTTGTTGTATTTGTGTTGTAGATGCAACCTAGTTCTGACATAGTTCTTTCACAGGTGGTGCCTTGTTTTGAAATGTAGCTGAGCACTGTCCTAGTTGCTTCATTGTTGCATCCTAGTCTCCCATTAGTTGCATCCATGTTGTGCCCTAGTTGTAGTTCTCACCTGATTTTGAACCAATTGTACCCTCTTGATGCTCTAGTTTTGCTTTACTCCCGCTCTACTTGCACCTCTTGTTCTGTTATGCCTGTGCCACAGTTGCAATTTCATGGTATCGTACTTGTTCCCTTAATCCATGGTACTTGTGCCCAAGTTATCCAATTGATTCACTCGTCATTGCATGCCTTCTGGGTTCTGTTCTTGCCATCCGATTTGCCATGCCTGTGCCCTAGTTCGACCTTCGATTTTATGTTGGCTTTGTCTAATTGGGCTGCAGTTGCGTCTTTGATTTGTAGCCAAGCCTTACTTGTGTCCTAGTCGTGCCCTTGCTTACATAGGATGTACCCGCTTCATGCACTCCCTGATAACACATCGAAGAAGAAATGATCAAACATCGCCTTATTCTGTGCCGGTTCAAAATTAATTTCCTAATTAAAATATCCAACCCATTTAAGTTCCATGTTATAGGGAATTCATCAAACCATCTTGAACGTTTAGCTTAATTTACCGGCACAACGTACTTGCGTTATTGCTTATACATCATTCAAGCCTTTCTCTTCCACATGAATTATAAATTATACTTTGAAAAAATCTCTTCAATTCAAATTCTCAAAATGAAAGCATTATTTATTCATCACGAAAACATATGTGCCTTCTGTTTGCCATTTTGATGTACACCATTGAAAGGGAGGGAAGAAATATTTTATAAGAACTATTTAAAAATATTTTTTGATTAATATATCTAATTTAAATGAATTAATGTATTTCTTGGAAGTTCCAGACCCTCCTTTTCATCTTGTAGAAAATGTGGTACTGATGGCATTTACTGCCCAGGGTTAAGACCAGGAACCAGAAAAGAAGAAATGAACGGTGACCGGATTCAGGTCACAGTTGTGACGGAGCCGTTGTAGTGGCTGGCGGCATTTTTTGTCCCGTTTCCTCTTTCCGACGCCGTACGCAAGATGGGGAGGTGAGCACCGATGGTGTCGGCGGTTACTTCCGCATCACATCCCATTGCTGCAGCACCCACCCATGCCATTACGTGTTGTTCCGGAAATGAGAAGGGACCATGGCGTGGCCGGACGTCAGCAAGTGGCCATGGCGGACGTCCATTGCTTCAAGTCACTGGTGGTCTGGCTGCTGCGTCTCCACCGACTCCTCCTGCCTCACTTTTCCTGCTCATCGCCTGCCTGTGTGCGCAACAGGCCGCGAGTCCGCCACAGCCGCAGATTATCGTTGTCCACGGTCGCCATGTCATCGGGTGCACACTGTTGCGAATCTTCAGCTGACGTACTCTTTTCCCGTCAACCAGCCCCGTTCGGATAGGGTCACTGGTCAACTGGACTGGTGAAGGGCGTTGCGATCCATGCTGGATTCTATAAAGGCGAGGGCTCGGAACCATCGAAGGACTGATCAAGGTTGTACTGGTCCCACAGCCTCGGAGGTTACTATTCATACCACGTCTGCCGACCATCGAAGTGCCTGTTCTATTGGAGGAGCGCGGCGTCTTGTGAGTCTCTTCTCTAAAACTGCAGCTCGCACCCTCCACACAGCTGCATCCTCCCCAGGACTCCAGCGCGACCAGATGGCTCGCACCACTCCGACCGCTTGCTTGGCACTCGCGGTCATCCTGCTCGCGCTGTCCGCCGGCGCCAGCGCCGTCAAGCCACGGCCGAAAGTGGACGTAGACCTGTACACTGTGTGTGGGCGGCAGGAGGACGACAAGGGAACGGTGAGCTTCGCGAACAAGACGTACGCCACATTGGTAGCCATCCAGCAGCCAGTGTCGCCGTACGACGCCGTCATTCCCCCGGAAGGGATGTTCAGCGTCACTGGCGACTGCACCTACATCGTCAACCATGCCTGCAAGATCGTGCGCAAGCGTGAGTGGCACCTCTTCAGACAGAGTCTGCACCCCAAAGCCTCATCTCAAGCCACTGCTTTCTCTCCTTCTGGTTCTCGTCGTCG
>SZWC01025377.1:0-19568 GCA_023375785.1 Penium margaritaceum
CTCCCCCCACCCTCAAGCCAGAAGCCTAGTCTAGTGGCTGCCTTAGGAGCAAGGAAACGGGTTCAGTTGTGAGTCTGGAGGCCACAGGTGCTCCAGTGCATGTTTCAATAGTAGGCGCTCCACCAGGTGGAGGCTCCACCCAATGTAGTGCCTGCTATTGAAATTGCTCTTCACGTGGTGTGTTACACACTCTCCACGCTACGTACGTGGATGTACTTTTTGTTCACAGTCCTCCGTCATTGTGGATGGATTCACTGACAGCGACTGGGCAGATGACTTGGATGCATGGTGTAGCATAGGATATGTCTTCCTGATTGGTGGAACTGCTCTATCTTGGAAGAGTGGAAAACAGGGGTCTATAGCTCAAAGCAGAGCAAAGGCCAAGTATGTGGCCCTTGGAGCAAGTACGTGTGAAGCTGTCTGGCTCTGTCATTGTTGCTGCAACTGTCCATCTCCATTTGCTGCATCACCCTGTGCTGTGCCAATCACAGGAAAAAAGCCATTACCGAGAATGATGGCATGCACCACTCTCGTACCAAGCACATCAATGTTGAGCATCTCTTTTTTCGTGAATGCATTGTTGCCAGCATTGTTCTGGATGCTTGGGTGCATGCACGGTCACAGAGGGATAATCTCCTCACCAAAGCTCTCAACAGAAACGTCTTCAAGTGTGCATTTCACACTGCTGGTCTTGCATGTGCATTTGGTGTCTTCCTGTCTGTCTACACCACCACGCTTATGTATTCTCATGTGTGATTTCTCATTGATTCATGTGAGTTGATGGCTTGCGAGTCATGGGGAAGTTTTGAAGTTGTGTCTAGTTCCTAGCCTCAGCTAGAAACTATCCTAGAGCAGCTTGTCGGGGTTGCAGCTTGGTTGGAGTAGGCATGAGCCCATGCTCGTTGCTTTGCACTGCTGCCCCCACTTGTTTGTCTGAGACTTGTGAGAGGAGAACTGAGCGCTGAGGAGTTAGCGCCTGCAGTGCAGAAAAAACTGAGAACAAATGGATTAGCAACTGAGTATAAATGAAACCAAGAGATCCCTCACAGAACTAGGCCTAGCTCAGCTTTGTAGAGCTTGTTACTCGGCTTACCAACCAATGAGGAGATTCTCTGTTTTCCTGGCAGGATTCTCACTGAGCCCTGCTAGGCAGCCGATAGCCCCAAATCCGTTCGTCGTCTGTTTTTCCTTAAAAATGGACCATACCTAGATACGCACTCTGGCAACACAGTCGTGTGGTCAGAATCATCCAGAAAAATAGCAGCAAGGAGTTATGAATACCCAAACCCAGGCGGCCTCTAGGCTAGAATGACCCCGCAACAATGGTGTCCGAATAATCTGAAACTTGGACCCTAGGCAAAGCATGACGTTGCAAGTGCAACCATGCAGTCAGATCTGGCATAGGACGTATGCAGGCAGTGTCTATGGAGGCAGTGACCACTAGCTGCATGACTGCTGAGGAGGCCCGCCGATAGAGCGAAGCACGTCATGTGTCAGAGGGATAAGGCTCTAGCAGGATGCGTGCAAACCTCAATGTGTGTTGGCTCCATCGGATGACACTCCAACAATGTCCCGTCTTGCTTTCATCAATCTGTAAGCTGGGATGACACAACACAGTACAATGAAAAGTACGCAGAAACCAACACTCCCCCATGACTCACAGGCATGGTGCACATGGGCGGGCAACGAGCACATCCACTAGATTGGCAAGACTCCCCCAAAACAAGAAAGCACGCAGACAGAGGCAAAGAAGGCATCTCACGAACACACGGTGACCGAACTTATAGATTTCATAAACAAGTTGGCTGTTCAGTGCCTTGGTCAACAAGTCAGCCAACTGCCGTGCTGTCTCAACCCACACGATGTTGATGCTGTTGTCCTGCAATAATGAACGTACATAGTGATACTCAACATTGATGTGCTTTGTGCACGTGTGATGCACGCCGTCATTGTCAGCGATGGCCATGGAGCTCTCATTGTTGCAATGCAACATGATGGACGCAACAGATCGATGAAACTCGGACAACAGGTGACGCAATCTCACTCTCTCACACGCGCCAGAGCCAAGGGCCACATACTCAGCCTCAGCATTGTTGCGTGCAATGTAGGCCTACTTGCCACTACGCCAGGACACAGTCGTGCCCCCGAAAAGAAAGATCCAGCCAGTGCGGCTCTTGTCATCCGGGCTGCCAGCCCGGACACTGTTGGTGTATCTTACCGCAACAACGGACGGCTGTCAACGGTACATGATGCATTGTTCTAGAGTCGAGATGACATAGCGCAATACGCAGATCGCGGCCTCAAAAAGGAGGTGGCGCGGTTCCTGGGAGAACTACGCCAGGAGGTTGATAGAAAATGCGATGTTTGGGTGCGTCGTCATTGCCAAGGACATCAATGACCCTGTAACTCGCAGATACGTGGTCACATCAACTGGCTCTCACACAGCGGCTGGGTCGGGGCTCTTCAGCTTTGCCTATCCATCGAGCAACATGGGTGAGGATGCACTTGGCACCAGTGGCACAACCTCGGTAAAGCAAGTGGATACGGTCTAGATGTAAGCGACCTGGTGAATGTGCAGGACACCCTAGGAGCGGTCATGCTCCAATGCCATGTCGAGGAACACTCGAGCAGGCCCGAGGTCCTTCATCTGGTAGGCGGTATGCAACAGGTCCTAGACACGCTAGATGACAGCTGCATCTGGCGACCCAATGAGAAGGTCGTCGATGTAGAATATGACAAAGACGAGGGGCTGGCCTTTTAGGCTAATGAGTATTGTGGGGTCTGCGGTGCTGCAAAGGAGCGTGGAGAATCATGTGACTAATCTCCTGGTTCAAGCAATGAGGTGACTGCTTTAGGCCATAGAGGACCTTTCGCAATCGCTAGACCCTGCCAGAGCCGTCATCGAAGCCTGGGGGTTGCACCATGTAGAGTTCCTTGCCCTCCAGCGAGTCATGGAGAAAGGAGTTACTCACGTCCATCTGATGCAGTTCCCACCCAGACTAGGCAAACAGACCAAACATCACCCATCTAGTGGAGAACCGACCGACCGGAGCAAAGATCTGGTCGCAGTTGACCCCAGGGACCTAAGCAAATCCCTTGGCTATGAGACAGGCCTTGTACTTGTCCAAGGATCCATCGGGCTTCCACTTACGTTGGAACACCCACTTCGCGACAATGGCCTTGTGCCAAGGAGGGAGGACGACGAGCTCATAAACCAAATGTTGCCGGATGGTGGTGAGCTTGTCAGCGCATGCAGCCTCTCAGTGTGCAACATTGGGGGGAGCACGAGCCTAGCATAGGGTGGCTTGATCCTCCGGACGTGTCGTGGAGTGGACAGTGAGGGTGTGCGCGTCTCTGGCCCCAGGTGATATGCGCGTGAGCGCGGCCATGTTGGCATGTTGGTGCTCTTGATAGAGCACCACGTAGCCCAGTGTAGAGCCCGATTGAACATCTGCAATAACAGCGAATGTTGCCAAGCCAAGGTCCTTAGTGCCCCGGCCTTAGTGCTTCACTTAAAACTGTGGGAGTGGGTCTACCGAGAGGCATGGAGACTCATGGGGCGACAGAGGGTCGTGGCGTGGAAGGGCGCGGTGTGGCGGCCTGTGTGCTCAACGACGGCTTGGGTCGAAGGCTACGGCCTGGGCCACACGTATAGCATGGCACGCTGGGAGGCAGAGGAGAGGGGGCGGACGGGAGTGATTCAGTCGTTGTCTCGGGTGTACCCTGGGATGGCGACTCCTCCAGGAGGGTAGCCCCACAGGGTCCAACCGACACCGACAGGGATATTGGCCCGGAGAAGCCAGCTGACACGGACGAGGCTGCTGGTCCGGAGGGGCCAGCGGACGCGGACGGGGCGGTCGGCCCGGGGGGCCAGCTGATACTAACGGAGCTGCCGGCCTGGAGGGTTCAACTGATGCGCATGGGGCTGTCGGCTCGGAGGGGCTAGCTGACGCAGACGGGGCTGCCGACATGGAGGGGCCACTGGACGCGGATGGGGCGGCCGGCAGGAGGAGCCAGCTGTTGCCGATGGGGCTACGGACCCGGAGGGGCCAGTGGACACAAATGGGGCTGCCGTCTTGAAGGGGCCAGCTCAAGTTGATAGGGCTGCAGGACCGGAGTGGCCAGTGGACGCGGACGAGGCTGCCGGCCCAGAGGGGCCAGTGGGTGTAGGCGAGGCTACCGGCCCGGAGGGGCAAGCGGACGCGGATGGGGCGGCCAGCCTGGAGGGGCCAGCTGATGGCGATGGGTCTACAAGCCCAGAGGGTCCAGTGGGCGAAGGCGATGTGTTGCTCGAAAGCGGCAGGACGGAGGACGGATTTACCACTGCCCCACACAATGGGACGGACATCAAAGAGTCAAAGTGAACAAGGTCACGGGGAAACATCTCCTCAAAGAAGAGGGCATCCCGGGACTCAATGGTGTAGTGCCGGGAGGGATCCCAAAAGTGCCTGGCTTTGACCTAACTCAAGACACCAAGAAAGGTGCAGGGATTCCTGTAGGGGGCGAGCTTGCCCTCCTGCTGCGGGACGGACAATCACACAATGGCCACGTAGTCCCAGAAGCGAGCAGGGCGGAGGTCAATTCGTTGACCACACCACTGATGGTAAGGCGTGGACTGGCAGGGAAGGGGTTCGTAAGGAATCCGGTTCCAGACCCACGTCATGTAGGCCATGGCCTCGAAGAAGAAACCATCGAAGAGTCCATATTTGAACCACATGGTACACACGGCGTCGGCCATGGTACGGTTCCACTGCTCGGAGACGCCGTTCTGGGCAAGCGACGAAGAGGGAGACCACACTTGCCTTTTGCACCAACAAACAAGTCCCGAATGAAGGGAGCAACATCACTCTTCTGCCAAAGGCAGAAGACCCAGCGGTAGCGGGAGTGATCGTCCATGAGTGTGAGGACATAACATTTATACACTCCGAGAGAACCCGTAGGAAGGGGGCCCATGACATTGGAGTGGATCAAGTCTAGAGGGGTAGACGCACGGGAGGACAACAAGGGGTAAGTCGAGTGATGCATCTTTCCCTGAGCGCAGTCAATGCACTAAGTGGGATACATCAAGGGAAAACATGCTATTGATGCAACTTGAGTGTTCGTGGCAGAGGCGGTGGTGTAGAAGGTAGGTGTGTTACGGAGAGAGTGCACTAGTGACAAACATGTGGCCTGTGTCGGCCGACGGGAAGGACAGACGAGACACATGCCACAGGTTGTCATGGGCGGTGGAGTGCATGATGACACAACTGGACGGACGCAATGACAAAATGCCAACACCATGCAAGTGCAAGACGTTCATGCTCATGCGGTTGAGGGCAATGACAGACAAGAGGTTGAGCTCAAGACAAGGGACAAAGAAGACATCAGTCACAACGACGTCCCCAACGGGACCACAGAAATAAACGGCGACAACACTGCAATCAGGTAACACTTGTCCACAGACCATCTAGACACTGAACACATTGGACACATTGTGACGACAGGACCGGTGTGGCTGTCGAAGGAGTGGAGCTGCCGGGAAGGGTGGAGGCATCAGGGGTGGCAACAGCCAGAGCAGCAGCAGCAAGGTGGTGCTCACGCAGGCGACACATGGCGGCAATGACATGCGCCTTGTCTGTCGGTAGCGAGCACATGTACCACACGCGTCTTGGCTGCCCATAGTTGTGGCAGACTGTGCCGCTGTCATTGGACCTGGTTTGCTACTGCTGCTAGCCCTTGCCCTTTTTGCCCCTGCATTTCTTCCTCCCGGAGGACAAGGAGCCAATGGACGTAGCTACTCCGGGGGTGGCGACAGCCACGGAGGTGACGGAAGGAGAGGCGAGGGCCTCCGTGCACTGGATACGGGACTCTAGACGAGCCTCCTCAATCTTGAGAAATAGCTCGTATGCCTAGGGCATGAGGTTGTCCTGGACTGCCATCGCGGTGAGGACGTCCTGGCTATAGTGTACGAACATATCGGGGAATACGTCGGTGGCACTTTGCTTGATGGTGAGGAGCGTGGTTAGAGGAGGTGGAGCAGTGTCGTCCAAGTCATGGAGGATGTCCTCCGTCCACTGCCAGTAGGAGGTGACCGACTCAGTCTCCCGCATGCGCAGGGAGCAAAACTCCCTAGGGAGGCAGCTGGTCTCGGCTTCGCTCAAGAGGCAAAAGGAGGATGTCACGACGTGCCACGCGGCTACGGGGTCTGGAGTCCAGCCTGTAGTGAATTTTCCAAGGAAGGGCTCGATGGCGAGGCATGTAGCCAGAGGGGTGACCGGGAGAAGGGCGTGTACGGTGGAACTAGTGTCATGCACCTGGTCGACCTGGGTAGGGTCATACGAAAGAGTGTAGTACGGCTACGGGCCCTCGCCCTATGCCCAGATACGGATGCTCAGCTCCCTGCACCATAACTGCTCACCGGACTAGAGCGGAGGGGGCGGGGACTCAAATTTCTTTGGTCTGTAACAAGCACCTAGAGTGGGGTTGATGACTGAAGTCACAGTCTACCACTGGCGCTCGACCTGCTGCTACGCCAGGTAATGCGTGGCCGCAGTGGTGGCTATTGCTGCTGTAGTGGCTGCTACGCCAGGTAATGCTACTACTTGGCCATGCCAAGGGCTCCTGTTATTGCAAAGGCACTTGCTTTTGTTCCTATTGCTATTGTAGTTACTGTTGCGGCTGCTGGTGCTATTGTTGTTGTGGCAGCAGCGGTGGCTGTTGCTGCTGTAGTTGCTGCTGCTGCTGCGGCGGTAGCCACTTCTTTTGCTACCACTATTGTTGCAGGTGCTACAGCTGCTGTAGAAAAAGGGGTCTAGTGGGTCCTGTGATAGAAGATGACCCCTCTCCATTGGGGCTTTCATGCAGAGCTCTAAGTTCTGCTTGGTTTTTTTTTACATCAGCAACAACACAGCAGCAGCTGCAACGCAGCTACAACTACAGCCATAGTAGCTGCTAAGATGCTACAGTGGCTGCAACTCCTCAGCACTCGGTTGTCCTCTCACAAGTCTCAGAACAGTAGCAGCGCAGCCACGATTTCTGTGGTAGCAGCAGTAGCAGCAGCCACAATATAGCTTTAGTCATAGTAGCGATAGCATCGTAGCCGCTACCATCGCAGCAATGTAGTAAGTTTTGTTACAACTGCTGCGATGCTGCCGGTACTGTGACTATAGCTGCACTGTGGCTGCTGCTATTGCTGCTAGTGTAGAAGCCGTGGCTACGCCGCTACTATTGCGGTTGTAGCTCTACTACAGCTGCAACTGCTGCTTTGGCTGGAGATACGTTGTAGCAGCTGTTGCTGTGGCTACTGCTGTTGCGGCAGTTGCTACTGCCGCTACTACAGCTATGCTGTTGCTACTATGGTGCTGGGTGTTGCTACTATGGTTCTGGGTGCTGCTACTGCCGCGACAGTAGCAGCCAAGGAAGGAAGGAAGGAAGGAAGGGGGAAGACAAGGGATTTCCCTTGTCTAGCGCCGTTGCTGCGTACGTCGGTGCTGTCACAGCGTCGCACATCCTTTTGCCGGCAGCGAGTCTGCTAACGCTACTGTGGTCACAGGGTCACTGCTGCAAAGAAAAATCTGTAGCATTTCCCCCACATCAAGAGCGTTTTGATGATGCCACCTCTCGGGTTAACTTTGGTAAGAATAATCTGCCAGAGCTTCCGCTACACGATCGCATTTTTGGGACCGCCCGCGTTGACTAGGACCTGTACGCCTCATTGCTCCTCACATCTCCTGCTTTTACTGCGCTCTCGCTCTGATACTAAGGTAGAAACTATCATAGAGCGGCTTGTTGGGGCTGAAGCTTGGTTGGGGTATGCATGGCCACACGCTCGTTGCTTTGCACTGCTGCCCCCACTTGCTGCTCTGGGACTTGTGAGAGGAGAAATGAGCGCTGAGGAGTTAACGCTAGAAAGACAGAAAAAACTGAGAATAAATGGAGTAGCAACTGAGAACAAATGAAACTAAGAGACCCCTCACAGAACTAGGCCTAGCTTAGCTATGTAGAGCTTGTTACTCAGGTTACCAACCAATCGGGAAATTCTCTTTTTTCCTGGCAGGTTGAGTTTTCTCGGTGAGCCCTGCCAGGCAGCCGACAGCCCTAAACCCGGACGTCGTCCGTTTTTCCTTAAAACTGGACCATACCTAAACACCCACACTGCCAACGCAGTCGTGCTGTCAGAATCATCCTGAAAAACAGCAGCAAGGAGTTATGACTGCCCAAACCCAGGCAGTGTCTAGGCTAGAATGCTTCCGGCAACAACGGTGCCCGAACAATCTTAAACTCTGAACCTAAGCAAAGCATGACACTACAAATGCAACCGCGCAGTCAGATTCTGCACATGACGTGCGCAAGTAGTATCTACAGAGGCAGTGACCGCCAACGGTGTGACTGCTGAGGAGGCCCACCGATGGAGCTGAGCACGTCATGCGTCTCAGGGAAGAGGCTCCTACAGGATGCATGCAGACCTCAGTGTGCATTGGATCCACCGGATGACGCTCCAACAGTGTCCCGTCTCGCTGTCAGTCATATGCACGCCGATGTACACAAGCCGAGAGGACACAACTGAGTACAATGAGAACTGCCATCATCCTCACACATCTTCTATGCGCTCTTGTCCCACCACACATGCTCACGCACACATGTACAAGAGATTAAATGATCATGGCTACTCTTGGGTAGTCAGTGCTCAAGATAGCCGTGGTTGTTGGCAGTAGTAATTCGATGCAACCACCAAGCTCTCCAGGGATGAGTCTTGGCATAACCAACTTATCTCGATCTTTCTCCTCTTGAATACCTTGCTAGGATGTGGAAGAGGCTAGGCCTCGTACATTCTTACTGCCGTCATCTGCCTCATGATTGTTTGCTTGTCAGTTTTTGGGAGAGTTGCAATTGGTGTTGTTTGATCCATGCACTTCCTCATTGACACACACTATGACCTCAAGGCTTGCGTACATGCTCTTCCAAACAACTGACTGGATGGACGCAGATGCCGACGGGGCGTTGTTCGGTGGAGTGGACGTGTTGCTGTGAAGTTGAGTGTGCAATTCTCCTCCTCATCATGCTTTTGATACTGCACCCTCACACAACCAGCTCCATCGGCAGCTACCCTTGGGTGTCACGTCATCACTAGTCGTAGTTGACTCTCAGGAGCAGTGGAGACGGTGCCTGAGTTCGAGCAGCTGTAACTCCTTGTAGCTGTTTTTCTTGCTGATTCTGACTGCACGACTGCATTTGCAGCGTGGTTATTCTGGTATGATCCAATGTTCAGGTGAAACGAACAACGCCCGGGTTTTGGGCTGTTTGGTGTGTGCCAGGTCTCACGTAGGAAAACTCTGCCAGACATGTTAATGCTAGGATTTTTCCTGCTTGGCTGATTTTCTCAGTAACAAGCCTCACAAAGCTGAGGTGAGGCTAGAACTGACAGGGGTCTCAGTTAGTTGATCAGTCTTCATTCCTAATCAGTCATTGCTTCATTCCAGCTGCTTGCTGGCGCTTACTCTGGTGCGCACACTTTTGACTAACAAACCATAGCTCTCAGACTTACACTCTAGTGCCGGAGACTAAGGGGGCAGACTAAGCAACGAGCGTGGATTCCAACACGCTGCATCAACAATGCCGCTGTCCCAACCTGAGCACTAGCTAGTTCCATTTTGGTATCACGGTCGTAGCCCAGTAGACAAAGCAGCAACGACAATGGCGTACAGGTTCCTGACTACTCCGGCACACCTCCCATACGCGCCAGTGCAGGGGAAATGCTGCCGGATTTTCTCCGGCAGCTCTAAACCCCACGTTGGACGTAGGGAGGTCAGCGGCCGACACAGAGACGTCAGGCAACCTACTGGAGACAGCGCACGTGGAAAAATCAACGAGAGGTGTGAGTGACCTGCAGAAATAGCAGCAGCAACAGCAGCAGCGGCAGCAATAGCACCAGCGGCAGCCACAGCAGCAGCAGCGGCAGTAGCAACAGAGACGTAGCAGCAGCAGCAGCAACAGCAGTGTCAGAGATAGCTACAACAGCAAAGAGCAGCAGTAGCGGCAGCAACAGAAACCCAAGAGGGAGAGGAAGGAGGCAGGAGCACCGTTTTTAGCTACTGCCCCGTCCTCGCACCTTCCTGGAAATTGCAAGGACGAAGAGAAGACGCAGACGCAAATCGTGCCAGCCACCCACGTCCCCTACGACCAACTGCACCTGACTCAAACGGATGTCAAGTATTGCGTGCATAGGCTTGTTTGAAAGCTTAGGTCACAAGCTTTCCACAGCTACCATGCTCACCTCGTTTGGTGGTCTGTAGCCTCCAGCATCAATCGTCCTGCTTCTCACATCCAGATTTCTTTAACATTTCGAACTGAGCACGGAATGAGATTGTTTTAGCACCCTTTTTTTGTTTTCTCAAGTGAAGACTTCCACCATTGCATTCAGCACATTCAGGCACACCTGTGGTCCGAATTTCACTAAGAGTAAAAAACCTCAACTTTAAAGTGCTGAGATTTTGAGGTTTAAATTTTAAGCACTTCCTCAAAATTTTGGACTGGAGGTCAATTTCTGGCACCATTCCAAATCATCAAGAAATGCAGTCAGATTTTTTATCGGACCACATTCATCATCCAGCTCTTAACTGGGGGGAGACTGCGCACCAACCAGGCGTTGGGCGGCAGCAGCAGCCGCAAAAGCAACACGAGTGGCAGTAGTAGCAAGAGCAACAGCGGCAACGATAGCGGTAGCAGCGACAACAGTAGCAGCGGAAGCAGTGGCAGCAGCAGCAGCAATAGCAGCAACAGTAGCGGCAGCAACAGCAGCGGCAACAGCAACAACGGCAACATTAGTATCAGCAGTAGTAGCCGCAGCGGTAGCAGAGGCTTCAGCAGCCTCAGAAGCAGCGACAATGCCGAGTCAGGAAAATGTCGCCGGTACGCAAGATAGCTCTACAGACCCGCCCACTCCTGATCCTATAGTGGATCTGCAACACCAAGTTGATCAGCTGCCCCAGATTCTTGCTGCAACCAGCACTAGCCAGGCAATTGTTTTCAGGATGGAGTGAGGACGAGTGAGGACAAGCCACGCGGCTGCAGGGTGCAGACTGCATCTTACCCTGAGCGGACGAGTAAGGCCAAGGAAATTGTTGTCAGGATGGAGTCCACGTGATGCGGTCCCGATGTTTGTCTGGTCGCCTCTAGTGGTTCACTTCTTTTGTTTTGGGTGAATCTGAGACTGAGCGTGAGCTTTCTTGTTGCCTCACGCTATGTGAGTAAGAATTTAGAGACAGTCACTTTTGCAAAGGGAATAACACGATTTCTCATTAGTTTTTGTACATAGAAATGATCACAAAATTTATATGGCTAATCATGAGCTCTCCAACGCACCAAACTGTGCATGATCTGGCCGAGCGTAGCCCAAGTTACGCTTGCCGAAGCGCAGGTCTCACCCACCACAGAAGCCTGACACCGTCACTCACCGAGGCGCCTTCCTTCACGTGCGAAGCGCCTTTCCCAAGGCGCAGATCCCATTGCACATGGTGTGGGGGTCCCCTGCACTGTTTCCACGCACCCTCCCCACTTTTGGGTCGCGTTTGGTGATGGGATGTGACGAGGTTCGAAACCTGTCCGCGGACCTGCAGTCAGAATTTGACTAATTCCCTGAGTAACAAAACGTAGTTCTGAGTTTTGGATGCCGAGCCAGGTTTTTGGCTAAGTCCCTCAGTAACAACCTGCACTTCTGGATCCGGTGGATGATCCGCCGGATCAGGTGGATCATCCACCGGACGCCTCGGCAGGCCTATTGGAGCAATTTCTCCAGATGGTATCTTTGTTACTTGGTCCGGTCGATTATCCACCGTATTTCGAGTCGCAGCCTGCTCCTAGAGCCGCTGCGCACACCCCAACTTTGAAAGGCCATATCTCTCTCGACACTTGTTTGCTTCCGGTGAAACAACTTCCACCAGATTCAACGACTCGTCAAATTTACAGGGTAATCCTCCATTTTAAGATCCGAGCAATCCTTCAGTCGCCAGATCCGCCGGCGCGGAGTCTCCACTTTCTGACGGCTCGTTGGCGCCTCCCCGCGCCGCACTAGGACATGCGGAGGGGCAATTTTTCAACATTCTCCCCCTTGCACCTGCCATGTCCGCTGCTCTTTCTTACTCTCACTCATCTTCCGCTGCGCCCTCCAGCCCATCATAGCTGGTCATCCCAAGCCCGGCCACGCTCATCGCGTGCCAGTCCGCGGGGTGCGCTTTGGTCAAGTAATGCGCAAGCATGTTGTGCGTGCTGCAGTGCTGCAACACCACCTGCCCCTTCTCGACCATGTCCCGTGCGTAGTGATAACGCACGTCGATGTGCTTCGTCCTCTTGTGCTGCGTCGGGTTGTTGGTCAGCGAGATGGAGTCGGTGTTGTCCTCTTGCACCACCGTAGGCTCCAGCTGCGGCACGCCCAGCTCCCCAAGCAACCTGCGGAGCCACACCGCCTCCTTGACCGCCTCGGCCAGCGCTATGTACTGAGTTTCCACTGTGGAGGTGGTGACACAGTCCTGCTTCCTGCTACACCACGAGACCGCTGCACCAGCGAGGAAGAACATGTAGCCGGATGTGGACTTCAGTATATCCACATCCCCAGCGTAGTCTGCATCCGTGTAGCAGACCAGACGTAAGGGGTCTGCCCGTCCCTTGTCGTCCAACCTCAGGCGTGCGTGCCGCGTCGCCTGCAGGTAGCAGAGGATGCGCTTCACCGCCTGCCAGTGTAGTGGCCCTGGATCGGCCACGTACGTGCTCACTTGGCCCACCGCGCAGTCCAGGTCAAGTCGAGTCGCCACCATGGCGTACATGAGGCTGCTCACCGCCGATTGGTAGGGCACCCCTGCCATATCCTCCCGCTCTTCTTTTGTTTGCGGCACCATTGCCGCACTTAGTTCACAGGTCGAGGAGACAAGAGTGCACACTGGTTTGCAGTCCTCCATGCCGTACCGCTTTAGCACCTCGGCCACGTATTTCGCCTGCCCCAGCTCAAGCGTACGCGCCCTCCGGTTCTGCGTAATGCTCACCCCGAGGTAGAACTCCAGCTCCCCCATGTTCGACATCTGGAACATGCTGCTCAGCTGCTCTTTAAGCTGTTGTAGGCTCGGCAAGTCTGAGGAGCACAAGATCAGATCGTCCACGTAGAGTGCGACAATCTGATGGAGCTTCTTGCTACGCCACTCATACATGTTGTGATCCGCCTCACATCGCTTGAAGCCGAGCTGTGCCATGAAGCTGCCCATTTGTTGGTACCAGCATCGAGGCGATTATTTTAGCCCGTACAAGGACTTCCGCAGCTTGCACACCTTGTCCTCAGGCGCCTCCACCTCCTCCGGCACCTCCATGTAGATTTCCTTGTCGATGATGCCATTGAGGAAGGCCGTCTTTACGTCCATGTGGTGGAGCTCCATGTCCTTCGCGGCTGCCACCGCAATGATTCCCCGGATGCTTGTGAACTTGGAAGGCCATATCTCCTTCGATACTTGTTCGATTTTGGTGAAACAACTTCCACCAGATCCTAAAATTGAGGATTGACTCATAAATTTGACAAGTCTAGGCCATATCGGCTCCTAGAGCCGCTGCGCACACCCCAACTTTGGAAGGCCATATCTCCTTCGATACTTGTTCGATTTTGGTGAAACAACTTCCACCAGATTTAGTGACTCGTCAAATTTATGGGGTAATCCTCCATTTTAGGATCCGAGCAATCCTTCAGTCTCCAGATCCGCCGGCGCAGAGTCTCCACTTTCTGATGGCTCGTCGGCGCCTCCCGGCGCCGCAGTAGGGCATGCGGAGGGGCAATTTTTCAACAATTGTCAACCGCCTTCTGAAGGAGTTCAGTTCCCTTCAAATGAGGGAGTCCGATTCCTTCACTTCCTATTGGTGCCGTGCACAGGAGATCTTGCGCTGGCTCAAGAAAGTTGCACCTCCCCCGCTTTCTGCCCTCCTCACCATAAAGAACGGTGCCACTCATGAGTTTGCATATATTTTTATCCCTTACGGCCTACCCATCCTCGAGGCGATGGCGGCCCAGGGCACTTTGATGACCTGGGCATACAACCTCTTCCTGAGCGTGGAGGAAGTGTACAGGGACACTCAAGTTTAGTACGGTGGCTCTTCCGTGACCGTAGCTGCCCACCTTCGATGGGTCCTCCACCCCTTTCCCCCAGCACTTCCTCCTCCAGTAGTACCAAGGACAAGGGAAAGAAGGGCGGGAAAGGCAAGGATAAGGGGCAGCATTCTTCCTCGAATGGCACTACCCTGACGTGCCACAACTTCCACTAGATGGGGCATGGGTGGTACACGTACCCCATTCCTACAGATGAGGCCCGCATTGCCGCCGCCTTAAGCCATCATTATGAGTGCCATCTTGGCACCACCGCTGCTACCATAGGCACTCCCTTCTCCTCTGGCAGCACTCTGGCCACCACCTACTCCATCCCATAGCTGGCTCCTCAGCCTTGACCATAGATTCCGTCGTCCCTCTCCATCAACAACAGCAACAATAGTATGTCCCACAATAGCCATAACCGTATGCAGTATCGTTGCAGCTCCGGCGTAGCCGGGGTACTACCCACAGCCTCCATCCCAGTGGAGCGCGTGTCCCCCGTCCGGAGCTGTGACCCCACGGTCCGTGGCGCCCATCGACTCCCCTGCTCGGATCCGCCAGCTGTAGAGCTTCATTATCACGCAGCTTGGCATCACGACTCCTCACCAAGGAAGTACAAGTTGTGTGAATGCTAGTCGAGAGTTCTCCCACTGCTAGACAAAGACAGACCTACGAGGGGATCTCAGGGAAGACGAATGTTGCCCTTTGGGGCCATCTTTGGATGATGATACATGGCTGGATGACTAGCATGATCGTTTTGCATGTGTCCCATCTGCTCAACTTGCGACCTCCGTCTCCCTTCCGGCGTCTTGTTTCGTTCCTCACTGTAACTTCATGGCCTCGGTCCGCGACCCCGATGGCACTTGGATCGTCATCTTCGGTGCCACCCATCACATGCATCCTGTCGACATGCATTCAACATGCTTAGTCCTGTTGGGAATGTTCATAGTGTCTAGATGGGGTCCAGACAAATCTTGTCGGTCCGTGGTGTTGGTGTTGTTTGTTTTTGTGGTTCATCCAGTGACATCTTTGTGGCCAATGTGCTGTATGTGGCGGGTTTGGTGCTCAGTCTCCTGTCTGTCACGGCTCTCAACCTCATGAGCATGGATGTCTGTCACTCCTATGGCATTGACACTATCTCCCTTCGCCCCTCCAGTCAGGTCATGCTCCATGCTGTTTGCCGTGACAACCTCTGGTATGTCACTCGACTTCCTCCATCCGTGTCTCCTCCCTCGTCCGACACTACACATGTGTTTGTCACCAGTGTTCTTTCCTCCCAGCACGTGCACCTCCTCCACCGTCGCATTTGCCATGTACAATCCGATCCTGTCGATAGCATGTTGCGCACCCATCTCGCGCTCGGACTTGATCCCTCCACTTTCTAGTGGTCTTGCGACACAGAGTGCATCGAATGCGCCAAGGGCAAGATGCATCGTGCCTCCTAACCTGCGTCCTCCTCTTGGACCACATACCCACTGGAGCTCGTCCACTCCGACCTCATGGGCCCTCTCCCGGTCGTGTCTTTTATCGAGGGTTGCCCGTATGTACTCACCCTCACATATGACTACTCCCGCTATCGCAAGGTGGTTTACCTCTGTCGGAAGAGCGACGTGGCCTCCTCTATCCGTGCTTGGCACCTTGCAGCTGAGCACGAGTGGGGTCGCACCCTCTGCTGTTTTAGGTCTGACCGTGGCCGCGAGTACATGGGGGGCACTAATGCCTATCTTGCCAGTCATGGGGTGCATCATGAGACGTCCGCCCCTGGGACACCAAAGCAAAACGGTGTCTCCGAGCACTGGAAGTGCACCAAGGCCGATGTTTTCCGCACCATGCGTATTGAGTCCCGTTTTTCCGAGGGCTTCTACTTTCAGGCCATATCCTACATGACCTGGACGTGGAACCGCATTCCCCATGGTCTCGTTCCCCGGCAGGCCATGCCATACACATTGTGGTATGGAACAGTGGGCCAATCTCTGGCCTGCTTTTGTCTTGGAGTGCGTCGCCAGCAACTGGCTCGCCAAGGATGAGCGGGATGGCAAGCCTACCCCTCGCGGCCGTCTCTTCACCTTCGTCGGTGTCTTGCATTATTCCAAGGCCTGGAACTTCTGGGAAGCGGTCTCGCATCGCGTTGTTAAGTATTGCGATGCCCTGCTCTTTGAGGACCTCTTCCCTGGTGACCTCCCTTGCGTTCGGTCTACCTCCTCTCTGTTTTTGTCGCTGTCAAATGTGGGGAATAAACTTGTCGCGCCGTCACTCCGGCTCCAAAGGCACAGGTTGACCCGCTTGCATCCACAACCCGGGAAAGGGATGGCCCGGATGCTCCTCTCTCACTGTTCACCTCCCTGTCCAGTTCCTCTGCCAGCAATGCCGTGGGTCCATTGGAGACGGAGTCCTCAGCCCAGCCTGACCCCTTGGCTGACCCCCTTCGGGCCTCTGATGCACCCACCCCCATGGATCCACCCGTGTCTACTGGTTCACCAGCATCGGGCTTGGTGCCTACCCCCGCCTTGCCACCTCGTCCTCGCCTGGCTCCCTTTGTCGTCTCTGGCACACCATTCCACTAGGTCTACACTCGCGCTCCTGGTGACCCCTTGGCCTTGAGAATGGGACGGGCTGAGTCTGTTGACTTCAGAAGGTCCTGTATGGCTTCAAGAAATCTCCTTGGTGCTGGAACATCGAGGTCAACCGTACCCTCCCGGAGGGCGGATTTCTCCGCAGCACTGCATACACGACAATTCTTGTCACTCCTCTTGGGACTTCCTTTGTTGCGATCCATGTCTACGTGGACGACCTACTTATCGCGTCTCCCAACCTTGCCACTGTCGAGCAGGTGAAGGAGTTGTTGAAGGCAATCCATAAGATGAAGGATCTGGGGCCGACACACGTGTTTCTCAACATGGAGATTGAGCACGATCTTGCGGAGGGCATCATGCGAGTACATCAGGTAGCGTACGTTTAGACGCTCGCTCACCGCTCTGTCGATCTCCTGACCCCTGTCCCCAACACCTCCATACGGATGACCCCAGATGGGCAGACAAAGCTGAAAGCTACTGACTACAGCACCTTGGATGCAACGGTGGACATCACGTCGTTCCTCCGCGTCATCGGGTCACTCATGTTTCTCGCCACCACCACACGGGTCGATATCTCCTTGGCCGTAAATGTCCTCGTCCAGTTCTCATAGGCCCCATACCAGCTGCACCTTGATGCAGTTGCCCGCTTGTTGTGGTATGTGGTTTCCACCCCACTCCGAGGCCTCACATTCCATCGGCAGCCGTCCGTCGTGGCCGTAGGCTACACAGAAAGTGACTGAACATGGAGCCCAGATGGGAAGAGCCGCGTTGGTTGGATCTTTCTCATTGGAGGTACGATAGTGTCATGGCGTAGCGGGAAGCAAAGGTTTCTTACACTTAGCATAGTAGCGGCAGAGTATGTGGCTTTGGGCAATGGTGCATGTAAAAGTGTGTGGCTGCATTGTTCATTACGTGAGTTACGTCAGCCTGTGTCGTCCAACACTTTGCATTGTGACAACGAGAGTGCCGCTGCGATTGCTGACAACGATGGTGTCCACCATGTACGCACAAATTGTATCAATGTTGAGTACCACTATGTGCGTTCCTTGTTGCATGAGAGCAGTACTCACCTAGGAAAATCCTGCCAACAAGGTTAATGCTAGGGTTTTTCCTGGCTGGCTGGTTTTCTGAGTAACAAGCCTCACAGACTTGAGGTGAAGCTAGAACTGAGAGGGGTCCCAGTTAGTTGCTCATTCTTCATTCCTAATCAGTCATTGCTTCATTCCAGTTGCTTTCTGGGAATAACTCTGGCACGCACACTTTTGAGTAACAAACCAGAGCTCTCAGACTTAGACTCTAGTGTAGCAGACTAAGGGGGCAGACTAAGCAACGAGCGTGGGTTCTTGCACGCTGCATCAACAACGCCACTGCCCCAACCTGTGCACTAGCTAGTTCCTTTTGCAATATGTCCCGGGTGTTGATCATGTTGGTTTATGGCACGTTGTGACCTCTGGCCTTGCTACACACACTCCACTAACACTGATGCAGGTGACTAAGCCTAAGAGCTGCGTCCAGTCGACGTTCGCACCATGATGGAGGACCAGCGGACGTGTTGTGCAAGAGAGCCCATTTCATGGGTGTACTCAGATAGGGTTGCAGAAACTGGGCTGAGACATGAATTGAGATCATGTGCTCATTTGTGGTCTGCCGGGTTTAGCCCGCGTCCGCCCCGTGATGACCTTGGTTGGCCGAAATATTTGGCAAGACCGAATGGGGTGGTTCGACCCTGAGCAAGATGGGGTAGAGCCACGAGCGAGATCAGGCCCGCTGCTTGCTTGCTCGACGGCTCCCCGGTCATGTAACACCTCTGTGCTACGTGACTCACTTTTCATTCCCAACTTCACACATAATCTAAGCATTCTGCGTGATTCAGTGCTCCTTAGCCTCTCCATGTCCATTGCTCCCTTCGCGTCCCTCGCTTCTAGGCAGTTCTCTACTACCTAATGGTATCAGAGCAAGGTGGGAGAGAAACACTAGCGTGGAAGGATAAACACGTCTAGCTGTCGCTCCACACTCCTGGGACCACAACCATCTTCTCCACGGCCATCCTCCCATCATCCTACCACTCTCTTGTGGCCTAGCTTACCTTGCACCGCCTTGATCCGCTCATCTGCGCTGGTTGTGAAGAGGCCTCGTCACCCTGAGCCGATCTCGGCCTCTCCAAGCCCATTTCGGCTTCGCCACCCTCAATCCTTCTTGCAACAGCCACCCGTCTACGGAGGTGGCTGCGACCTGCCCGGGACATCTTCCTCATAGCCACCCACTATCGTAGGTGGCTGTGCTTGTGCCCGCAACAGCAGCAGGGCAGCCGGCATTGCTTTCGCATCCGGAGCGCAGCCAACTGCAGCCGCAGGCACGCTTGACGCCAGTGCCGTGTCCACGACAACGCCGACTGCAGCATCACGTAGTTGGCAGCAGCCCTTGCCAAAGCAGAACCCGCACGGCAGCCGACCCGTCATCCGCTCGGTAGCCGACCAGTCGCCCACAGCAGCCCATCGGCGACTGTGCTCCGTCAACGGCATGCCCGCAGCAACATCAGGGCAGTCGGTACCCCGCTGCATTAGCCCTAGCTGGTTGCAGCCGCAGGCGCGTTGTTATGCCCGAGACACCGCCGATGGCAGCACCAAGCAGCTGGCAGCTCTTGTTGCAGCAGGCAGTCGACCTCGCTCGGCCACCTCAGTGGCCTCTCTCGTCACGCTGGCACTCCACTGGCGTGTCGACACTGTCGCCGCTGCCGCCACCCACAAGGAGCGGAGGATAGTACACCGCGAGTGTCTCTGGCACCGCACCAGCACCGAGTCTCCTGTGTCCGACTCCTCCAACTTTCCTCGGCTTGCTCCGGTAAGAGACTCCACACCTCACATCCAACACACCTCGGGGGGGGGGGGGGGGGGGGGGGC
>SZWC01025378.1:19964-35041 GCA_023375785.1 Penium margaritaceum
TGCAGTGGCAGAGGACATCTCCCTTCCTGCTGAGACGGAGCAAGGACTTGCTGCCGCAGCCGGTGTCAACAAGGCTGAGCTTCTTTGGCAGTACTCGATGGAAACTTCGGACTAGCTTTGGGCGGTGAGGGCGGGGCCGATGTGGTGGGGGTGCCGAGAAATGCCACCAACATGGCACGTTGCAAACCGTCATCCTGGCGATGTGTCGTTGAGCGATCGTCCGTGGATGGAAAGGTGCTGCGTGCAACGAGCTCGACGACGTCGAAACCCCCATCATGGCATCAACGCTTGGAAGGAGGCACGAAGATTCGGAGACGGAAACGCTCGGAGATAACGATCGTCGGCTGGCGACGGGAGCATGAAGAGAGGGAAGGGGGGAGAAACGAAGGGGATGGAAGGGCGGAGAGCACAGAAAGGCGTCAAGGGTCAGCGTCGTCAAGACCGTAAGTAGAGGATCCGCCGAGGAGGATGTCTTCGCATTCAAAGGTCTACCCCACGTCAGTGGCATCAACAACCTACGTCGCATAAACAGGGCATGCACTCCCGACTAAACGCGGATCGGACCATTGCCATATCCTGCGCAGTCGGATCTGCGCTGATGCGGCCCTTGCATGCCGCGCCAGGCCCCGCCACTTCTCACTTCGGCTGAGCGCTGCACCTCCATTGCTCTGAAGTGTTCGTCACTCTTCCACATTCGCTATCATGCCTCACGTCCAGTCGAATTCTGCCACAGACGAGCCTCCTGTAGGGTATCCGTGACGCTTCTTCACTGAGACTAAGGGTCTGTACTCCTGATGTCGCAGGGGCACACGATCACGGGCATTTAGGCATGCCACGATTTATGAAATCGATCGACTAGTTGAGAGTAATCTGCTCAACTGTACGGATCCGCTTAGACGGAAGTCGACGATTTCCTAGGAATCGTTTGGCTCGCGCGACCTCGTTAACAATTCTTTTCCGGTCAAGCACTCCGCTACCCGTGGCATTTTTTACGTGTTCATTGTGTCTCGGCGACATTCCATTCGTCCTCTTTCGCTGTTGTTCGCTTCCTAGTGCAACATGCTCCCCTAGAAGTATTGTTGGCAGCCATTCCAGCCTCGGTGCAAACTATTTCAAAGCATCGTTTACACCAGAGAATGACAAAGGATTGTTCGTATTCATTCTCCTATAATCTTGTAGAGGACAATCACCATGCAATGAAACATCTACCCGTATCCTACGTGGCGAGAGGACACCTACATGAAAACGATGTGGAGGGTTGTTCGAGTAGACATTTGCACGACTTTGTCCAAAGAGCCTCTCAAATCGGGGATCGTTCAGTTGCGCGGATTCCTCTAACTTAGTCGTCCGATTTTGTAAATCGTGGCAAGCCAAATGCATGTCGCACGTCGTCTCCATGCTGCTGCTCGTCAGGGTCCTCCACCGTGTCCTGCACTCCCGAAACGCCCAGTTGGGCGTCCGCGCAAGGTGATTTGCCTGACCTTTGATGACTACGTATGATCAACCATCAGCAGGGTACAACGGCACCTACATCGACGGTCCTACTACACAATCGCTGCTCATGCTACCCACTGACGTGCCAATTACGCTGTGCGGGTGTCCAACTGCCATTGCCGACTACGAGTGTCTGTGATGCTCAACCGTGTATCTTCACCTCCTACTCTATTGGCGCAAGTACGTCAAAGGCTCCTCTTTCTCCTTCCGTGCCCGTTAGCATCTCTGGTCTGAGTCCAACTACTAGAGACATGGCGCTTGACGACGACACCCCTATCCCTCGTCGTCGTCTGACGGCACAGGAGAAGGGAAAGGCTATTGAAAAATTGCCCCTCTGCATGCCCTAATGCGGCGCCGGGAGGTGCCGACGAGCCGCCGGAAAATAGAAACTCCGCACCGGCGGATCTGGCAACTCAAGGATTGCTCGGATTCTAAAATGGAGATTACCCCATGAATTTGGCGAGTCGCTCAATCCAGTGGAAGCTGTTTCACCATAATCGAACAAGTATCGAGGGAGATACTGTCTTCCAAAGTTGGGGTATGCGCAACAGCTGTGGGTGCCGGCTGCGACTCAAAATCAGGTCGATGATTGACCAGAACGAGTAACAAAAACGCCATCTGGAAAAATTACTCCGATACGCCTGCTGAGGCGTCCAGTGGATGATCCACCTGATCCGATGGATCATCCACCGGATCTAGTAGTGCAGGTTGTTACTGAGGGACTTAAAGCCAAAATCCTCGCTCGGCATCCGAAACTCACTAGTGCGTTTTGTTACTTGGGGACTTTGTCAAAATTCAAGCGACAGGTCCACGAACAGGTTTCAAACCTCGTCACACCCCATCACCAAACTCGACCCAAAAGTGGGGAAGGTACGTGGAAACAGCACAGGGAACCCATACATCACGTGCAATGGGATCTCGGCCTTGGAAAAGGCGCTTCGCACGTGAAGGAAGGTGTCACGGAGTGTGGCGGAGTCTGGCTTCTGGGGGGAGTGACACCCGCGCTTTGGCAAGCGTAACTTGGGCTGCGCTTGGCCAAATTGTGCACTTCTTGGTACATTAGAAAGCTCATGAATGCCTCTATAGACTTTGTATCATGTCTATGCTCAAAAACTAATGCAAAACTGCGTTATCCCCTTTGCAAAAGTGATTGTCTCTAAATGCTTGCTCACATTGCGAGAGGCGACGAGAATGCTCACGCTCAGCCTCAGATTCGTCCAAAACAGAAGACGTGAACCACTAGAGATGATCAGAAAAACATCGGGACCGCACCATGCGGATTCCACCTTAACAAAGGGTTATGGTCTGACAGGTCTGAACGCCTCCGACCTTCACGTCTTCCGCAGCGCACGGGATCGTCACCTTGGACCTCCTCATGAAGTTCTGAGAACTCATCGCAGTATCAACTGTGCAGATGGCGCAAAAGGAGATGCAACCCATTCAAAAGTATGCAGGCGTCCCGGGCTTTGGGCTATGGGGGAGGCAGTTTGAGTTGCACCTCTCGCATAAGGAGCTGTTGGACGTCATGTTGGGAAAGGAGTTGCTCGTAGAGGCGACTACTGCGGACGCGAAGAAGCAGGCCTTTGAAAAGAAGAACACGTAGGTGCTTATGCTCCTGGTTTCTGAGACAACCGAGTCGTAGTGGGGCTACTTCCAAGGCTGCAAGTTGCCAACCGAAGCTTGGCAAAAGCTCTGTGCCATCCACCAATCCAAGTCGCTCGCGAATAAAATCTTTGCGATGAAGCGACTCCTCATGGTGAGAATGGAGGAGGGAGATGATGTCATCTCCGCCATGCAATAGATTGAGTCACTCGCCTCGCAATGCAACAACGTGGGGTAGAAGATCGACTTGCAGCTGAAGGCGATGGCCCTCCTTATGGCCCTACCTCACAGTCGAAGGATGGTGGGAGGACAAGCTCACCTATGGCGCGGTTTTAGAGTACATCCGTAATGAGGCGTAGCACCAGAGGTGTAGGGAGTCCTTGTCTTCCTCATCGACCCTAGTCACCAAAACTCATGGTGGCAAAAGCGGGGACCGAGGAAGCGGCAAAAAGGGCGGCGGCAAGAAGGGCGCCAAGAAAGGTGCTTGCCACAATTGCGCCAAGGAGGGCCATTGGGCCCGTAAGTTGCCTGAGGAGGCGAAGACCGGCATCAATAACAGCAAGGGCAGGTCACTCCTCAATGGGAACAAGAACCACTTCCTCAACAAGGCCAACAGGCGGTGCCTAGATTCCGTGGCCGAGGAGCGCACCCAAGTCAAGGTGGGGTTTGTCACCTACGAGAAGTCCTCCAAGTCAATGGTGGTCGCGAACGACAAAGTCAAGCCGGCGGCCAGCCAAAGCGATGTGGAGGTGGAAGTCGTGGTGGGCGGTAAGAAGGAGCTGTGCACCATCCGTGATGTGTAGCACGTCCCCGACCTGGCTGACATCCTAAGTGTCAGCTGCTTGATGAACAAGGGGTATGAGGTGCTCTTTCGCAGGAAAGGCACAGTGGTGTGCATTGACGGCGACGGCAAGGCCGTGCTGGAGGCAAAGCGCGAGGGCGGTCCCTACATTGTGGAGACCAAGGTGGTCCCCATAGCATTGGACGCAGCGAGCTCGCAGGAGCGCGCTGTCAACATGGCCAAAGGAGAAAGCGCTGATCTAGAGCTCTGGCACCGACGGTTGGGGCATTCGGTGCCCGTAATCGTTAGGGAGATGGCGAAGCGACACATGGTTTGCGGCCTCGTCATCAACGGTACAGACGCGACAGCAGATGTAGCAGCGCACAGATAGTGCGATCCTTGCATTTTGGGCAAGGCATGGTGCAAGCCGTTCAATAAGAACGAGGCTTGGGCAAAGGACCTGCTGGAGGTCGTGTACAGCAACGTGTGCGGACCGTTCAAAATGCCGTCAAACAGCGGCTTGAGATACTTTGTCACCTACATTGACGACTGCAGTAGAAACCTTTATGTACTTCATGAAACGGAAAGGCAAGGTCCTCGACCGGCTGAAGGAGTACGTCACCGCGATGGAGAGGCAGACTGGCCGGAAGGTCACAGCGTTACGCAGCAACAATGGCGGAGAGTACGTGGGTTGCATCAGGTGGATGAAGCAACAGGGCATCAAGTGGTAACCCACTACGCCGTACTTGCCATTCCAACGGATGGTGTAGGCGACACAACGACGCGACAGCAAGCTGGAACCTTGGGCAAAAGCCTGCTTGTTACTCGACTACGAGAGCGCTCGAAAGGCGTATTGGCTCTGGGACCCGTGCACGCAAGAGATCATTCGCAGTTGTGAAGTCGAGTTTGACCAGCAGCAGAGCTTCAGCAGCAGAAGCAACAACATGAGCGTCGGGAACACTCCAAAACAGGGGGAGTGGTTCCAGCTCCTTGACTACGAGGAAGAGGTTCCAGCTGGGAGTGCGCGCTTTGGCACCCGCGGTGCCTCCGTCGAAGGAGGCACCGCGGGTGCCAAAGCGCGCACTCCCAGCTGAGTTTGCGTCGAGCTCTGGAGAAAAATCCTCCTCACGTGCCGCCCATCCGGTCAATAACTCACTGAAGCAGGCATAGTTGGAAGGATCGCAGTAGAGCGACGAGACGCCACCAAAACTGCCGCGCCGGAGCAAGAGGTAGCGGAGAGCAGGGAAGCATTTGGATGCAGGCACCGGTCGATGGATTGGCATGACGCGGTGCATGCTGGCTGCATCAACGGAGCCAACGATCGTGCAAGAGGTGGTTGCGCGGCCCGAGGGGATGCAGTGGGACACCGCCATCAAGTTAGAGTTGGCATCCATTGCTGAATACGACACATGATAGCTGGTTGACAGGCCAAAAGACGCCAAGGTCATTGGCTCCAAGTGGGTATTCAAGACCAGGTTCATGAAAGAAGGTGTGATCGACAAGTACAAGGCGCGGCTTGTGGCGAAGAGGTATGCACAGCATAAGGGCGAGCAGTACGATGAGACGTTCACCCCCATCGCCAAGTTCATAATCATCCGAGCAATCCTTGCGGTGGCAGCCGCAAAGAACATGGAGCTCCACCAAATGGATGTAAAAACGGCCTTCCTCAATGACATCATCGACAAATAAATCTACATGGAAATGCCGGAGGGGGTGGAGGCGCTGAAGGGCAAGGTGTGCAAGCTGTAGAAGTCCTTTGGTGGAAACGGGCTAATACCAACAGATGGCACAACTCAGCTTCAAGCGCTGTGAGCCGGATCACAGCGTGTACGTGCGGTACACCAAGAATCTCCATCAGATTGTCGCACTCTACGTGGACGATCAGATCTTCTGCTCCTCTGAGCTCCCGAGCGTACAGCAAGTGACAAAGCAACTGAGCAGCAGGTTCCAGATCTCAGACATGGGGGAGCTGGAGTTCTACCTCGGGTGAGCACGGAACCGGATGGCGCGCACGCTTGAGCTGGGGTAGGCCAAATACGTGGCCGAGGTGCTGAAGCGGTACAGCATGGAGGACTACAAACCGATGTGCAGTCCGGTCTCCACGACCTATGAACTAAGTGTGGCAATGGCGCACTTAGTTAGTCTTTGAAAAGCGGGAGGATATGGCAGAGGTGCCCTACCAATCGACGATGGGTAGCCTCATGTATGCCATGGTGGCGACTCGAAAGGACCTGGCCTACGCGGTGGGCCAAGTGAGCAGGTATGTGGCCGATCCAGGGCCACCACACTGGTAGGCGATCAAGCGCATCCTCCGCTACCTGCAATCGACGCGGCACGCATGCCTGAGGTTCGACGGCAGAGGGCAAGTGGACCCTTTGCGCCTGGTCTGCTACATGGATGCAGACAACGCTGGGGATATGGACAAGCAGAAGTCCACATCCGGCTATGTGTTCTTCCTCGCTGGTGCAGTGGTCTCGTGGTGCATCACGAAGCAGAGCTACGTTGCCACCTCCACAGTGGAAGCACAGTACATCGCGCTGGCCGAGGCAGTCAAGGAGGCGGTGTGGCTCCGCAAGTTGCTGGGGGAGCTGGGCGTGCCGCAGCTGGAGCCTACGGTGGTGCAAGAGGACAACACTCGCTCCATCTCGCTGACCAACAACCCAACGCAGCACAAGAGGACAAAGCACATCGACGTGCATTATCACTACGCACGGGACATGGTCGAGAAGGGGCAAGTGGTGCTGCAGCACTGTAACACACACAACATGCTTGCGGATTGCTTGACCAAAGCGCAACCCGTGGACCGGCACGCGATGAGCGTGGCCGGACTTGGGATGACCAGCTATGATGGGCTGGAGGACGCAGCGGAAGATGAGTGAGAGCAAGAAGGAGCAGCGGGCATGGCAGGTGCAAGGGGGAGAATGTTGAAAAATTACCCCTCCGCATGCCCTAGTGCGGCGCCGAGGGGCGCCGACGAGCTACCAGAAAATGGAAACTCCGCTTCGGAGAATCTGGCGACTCAAGCATTGCTTGGATCCTATGATGGAGGATTGTCCCGTAAAGTTGACGAGTCCTTAAATCCGGTGGAAGTTGTTTCACTGGAATCGAACAAGTATCGAGGGAGATATGGCCTTCCAATGTTGGGGTATGGGCAACGGCTCTGGGAGCCGGCTGCAACTCAAAATCCGCTTAATAATCGACCGGACCGAGTAACAAAAATGCCATCTCGAGAAATTGCTCCGATAGGCCTGGCGATGCGTCCGGTGGATGATACACCCAATCCGGTGATCATCCACCGGATCCAATAGTGCAGGTTGTTACTGAGGGGCTTAGCCAAAATCATGGCTCGACGTCCGAAACTCAGGAGTACGTTTTGTTACTCGGGGACTTGGTCAAAATTCTGACTGCAGGTCCACGGACGGGTTTCAAACCTCGTCACACCCCATCACCAAACTCGACCTAAAAGTGGGGAAGGTGTGTGGAAACAGCGCAGGGGACCCATACATCACGTGCAATGGGATCTGCACCTTGGGAAAGGCGCTTCCCACGTGAAGGAAGGCGCCACGGCGTGTGGCGGAGTCAGGCTTCTGTGGTGGGTGAGACCCTCTCTTTGGCAAGCGTAACTTGGGCTACGCTTGGCCAAATTGCCCACAGTTTGGTGCGTTGGAAATCTCATGACTAGCCCTATAAATGTTGTAATCTTGTCCATGCTCAAAAACTTATGCAAAATTGCATTATTCCCTTCACAAAAGTGACTCTTTTGATATGCCTGCTCACATAGTGTGAGGCGTCCAAAAAGCTCACGCTCAGTCTAAGATTCACCCAAAACAGAAGACGTGAACCACTAGAGATGATCAGACAAACGTCGGGACCGTACCACGCGGATTCCATCCTGACAAAGACGCGCGCTGTAGAGGAGACTCTCCTCTTCTCCGCCGTTCCGAGAGGACCCGGCACGCTTGTCGGCCCGATCCTGTCATCATTGGGTCTCCCCCCGCGTCGACCGAACATGACAATGACTCATCGGATGATGAAATGTCAGGGTCATCTTCCGAGTCCGATGGCTAGGCGAGTGACAAAAGTACTAGCACTGAGTACCTCCCCCTCTGCACGTCAATGGGTACAACATCTAGTTGAGCTACATCAAGCGCAAGTTCCGTGATGTCTCGAAAACGTGGAAAATGCACAGATTGGTTTGGGAGCGGACACTTTCAGACGATCTACTGTGCCTTCAACATCTAAGACGTTCTTTTAGGAAACCCGATGGATTTTGTGTCTGTGATAAACTTGCTCCTAGAACTGTGTCAAGATGGTTCGTGGAAGGCAACAAGATTCTGAAGAAGCAATACGAAGGTGCAGTTATTATAGCAATTGCATCTGCACCGTCAGCGCCTGTCAGTGAAGAAAAAAAAAAGGGAAGCATGGATGTGGGGCAAGCGGGCTTGGTTGTCTCAGCATCCTAAGATCGTGGACACAATTTGATCGACACTCGAGGATGCTCGCGCAGCCGGTCATGCGTTGAACTCAAAAGTGATCCGCTGTGAGATTCGCGGTGTTCTTGCATTTGCACGTCATGCTCCCGACCAGCTTCAAGCACCCGGTCGTCGTGCGTTTGCACGTTCGTGGGTCAGGAAATTTGTGAAAAAAGAAATGGGATGGACGTGGAGGAGTGGAAAAACCGCCGCGCAGAAATTGCCAGCCAACTTTGAGAACAAGATTCTGACGTTCCAACGTCATGCAACATGTGTGGCCATTCTGTACGGCATCAAGCCCTTCCTTGTCATCAACGGCGACCACATCTCCATCCAGCTGCTTCCAACCGCCGGGCACACATACGCACCAAAGAGAAGCCATAAGATCGGCATCGTGGGGCTCGGGGACAAGCGTGCGATCACCGCGCTCGTTTCTTCTTCCATGACCGGCAAGTTGTTGGCAATGTAGCTGATTTTGGCGGAAAGACTGCCAGGTGGGTGCCACGTGGAGAAAAAGTCGAGCGCCTGCTCGGAAAGGGATGGAGTCTGATGTGTACTCCTACTCACTAGGCGAACATGGACACCACAAAGAAATGGGTTTGCACAGTCGTCGTCCCATACTATAAGCGGACATGTGCGGCGCTCGATGTCCGGGAGGGCGAGGAGAATTTTCTTCTCGTGCTTGACACCTGGTGTCCGCACTACAGCGTGGCTTCTCAGCATTGGCTCAACTTCCGTTACATACATCCTTCCTGGATGCACCGGTAAGGCACAACCGGCTGATGTCAGCATCATCCGTCCGCTGAAAAACAAGCTCGAGGAATATTTTGCATCATGGGGTGCAGAGCGCAGCCGAGAGGGTCGGAGCATGCACATACACATGAAAGAGGTGAAGGAGGAGGCATGTGGATGGGTTTTCAAGGCTTGGGAGTACATTTGCGATGAGGAGTCCCTAGTGAAGAATGCATGGACCAAATCGGGGTTCACGAGGGTGTTCCATCATTCCAACGTGCCGCAACACCATATGCTAGTGAACTGTTGTTCCATGATGAGGAGGTGGAGGAGGAGGATGAGGTGGCATAGAATCTTGTGTTGTTGTCGTGTACTGCAATAAAGTGATTTTCTACGACTCTGACTTCACACGTTGAATTTTGTGAATTGAATGCTTGCATGTTTGTAATCCGAGACCTTGTGAACATGTCCAAAACTTGCCAAATGGATTTTACGAACAAATGGACGTACTATCGTGGAAAAATGGCACCGGGATAGACAAGAGGTCTAGTAGAATTCGAAAAATGAATTTGTATGCATGATCCCTTGAATTGTAATATTTGACGTCTACATTGATTTGGCAAACCGTTGATTTTGATTATTAAAAAAAGACACATTTTGAAGGGAAAAATAACCATTGAAATCAAAATCAAGGATCAGTAGGGTGTGTTTGGTTGTTTCAACGCGTGTCATCGTAGTACACTTTCCATTTATCATAAATTGCTTAGGTGTCCCAAAATTCTAAATGGTATACTACCTCATAACATCTACTTGTTGATCATCTATGCTTCGTTTGGCATAACAATTGGTATCACAACAAAATGGTGCTGGAGAGACATCCAACTATATAACCCATCCAGAGGACTATCTTGTACAAGTCGTCAGTGCACATCGCATAGCTAGACTTTGTAGGCCTCACAGCTACAGCGCCAAGCGTGCAAGCTCTCTTGTCGACCACCCGCGGGTTTTTGACAATGACTTCAGCAATGGAGGAGTAGACTGCGCCTATGCACACAAAACCTGAACTGGCAGCAAATGCTGGCATGGCAAGCTATGCAGTAGCTTGAGCTTTCCCTACGAGTCTGACGACCAACCTAGTTGCGGATCCAATGCAGGTAAACCAGCCACCCCTACCAACAGCCTCGATGACGACAAGAGAAACGACAAGTGCACCATACAACAGGCGCAGAACAACGAGGAACTGGCAAACCGTATCTTTGTTGTACAGACCGGAACCTCCAACTCCTGCTCTGAAGTCGTCGTCCGAGTTCGCAAAATGGCGTTCTCAGTCTACGTCACGGGTTTTCCCCTCCGCAAAACTGAGGAGCAATCGTAATCAACAAACCAGAGCAGGGAGACTCAAATACTTTGAGTCTACGGAGGCCCATTTGTCTTTTTTCCTACCCCCCTCATTCTGGGTCCAAAATGAGGGAATATTACCTCGAACTCATGACTTTGTACAAGTTTTCCGGTTTAGAAACTCGTGGTTCGTCCTAAACTCGAGTGTTTCTTTTGACGCGTCGGTGCGAAATCGTCACGCGTGAGGCACGATCGGCGATTTCGCGCCAACATTTCTTGTGCGCTCCTCGCTCCTCGCTCTCACCTCGTTCTCCCTATCCCTCGTCCTCACTTGCTCACTTGCAAGGAGGGCGAGGAGGGAGCAAGGGCACGAGGCCACGAGGCCTTGCCCTCGAGGGCCTTGTGGCCCCTCAACCGTCGATCGGGCTGAGGCCGCGATCGCCAGGTGGCGGCTGGCCGGCCGGTGGCTGGCCGGTCGCTTGGCCGGCCGCCGGCCATCCAGCCGACCGGCAGCGAGCTGGCCCGCGGCCAGCACTTCGCTGGCCGCCGGCCAGCCCTCGCTGACACAAGGGGTGGTGCGCAACCGCTCCTCGCTTCAGCGATGAGGGAGGGCCAAACCAGCCCTCCCGCTAAGTTCGTCCCCACTTGTTATGAATCGTCTTGGTTCATGAACAACAAGCAGGATTTTTTAGTCAGAGAGTCACCAACATTGTGAAAGAAAATTGAATAATTTCAATCACCAACTAAACATGAACATGTGCATGGCATGTGGACCTCAGCTTACAACTTGTCGGTCAACACGGCTAACGGCCTCCACTCTTTAGACTGGAGCGTCCGTGCGACAACCATGTTGGGCGTCCCCAACCTCCTATGGTTGCAGTCCATGAACGTCGCCCTGCGGGAATGTTGTTCACTTTTTCTGCGTTTAGGTGGTGCCCCCCGATACGCGTCGATCAGTGCGAGCCGCAAGCTTGCTCTAATAATTGTTGACCACCCCTGTGGGCAACCGATATTCGGGCTCCCATGAGTTATGTTCAGGTCCACATCCGGCCCAATGAACGAGGTATTCTCTGACAACCCACGACCAGAGAGTACGCTCTCGGTATTGGAGTATGCAAAGAACCTCGTATTAGCCATCGGCAGCAAGGACTGTAGGTGGTGGATGAACGGTCCCCCTACCATGTATGGAGCCCATAGGCTCACATGAAACACGTCATGTATCTCCATACTCGGCGGAAGCAGCAATTGGTATGCCACTGGCCCGATACGTGCAACGATGGGAAATGGCCTAATCCACTTCAGTAGAATTTTTTGTGTCCCTAGCGACTTCAACCAAAGATTCTTACTATTCAGCAACACTTTGTCACTGATGCCAAACGAGACCTAATGGCAAACTTTGTCAGTATATGTCTTTTGTCCTTGCTGAGCAACTTGAAGGTGACCCTTCGCCTCATGTAACAAGGAGTCAAGGCGCTCGGCAAAGGCTTAAGCAGAAGGAACCTGTCCTTCTGTACTCCCACTGTTCATCAATGAAGAGAGCAACACTGGATGCCGACCACTCTTCAACACAAACGGTGTGAACTATGTAGACTCGTTCACTGATTTATTAACCGCAAACTCTGCCGGTGTTTGGAATTCACCCCAGGCATTCACGGTAGAGTCCTCGCACATACGGAGCATTTGTTCTAGAGTGTGGTTCATATGCTTTGTTTGTCCGTTAGTTTGAGTGTGAAACGTTTTCGAAATCTGTGACTTGCTGCCAAAGTACTCGTGCTCTTTTGCCAGAACTTACAAGCAAATGTTTTCTCCCAACTGGAGATTACGTGCAACGGCAAGCCATGGTAATTCATGACACCCTCAAAGAAGAGACGTGCGGTCTCCTCTGCGTTCACATCAATTCTTGTAGGATTGAAATGTGTCATCTTCGTCAGAAGGTCTACAACCACAAGTATTGCATCGTGGCCCGGGTCTATGTCGGGAAGACCTGCAATGAAGTCCATGCTGACACACTCCCATGGAGTCCATGAATGGGAAGCTATTGGAGGAGTTCAACAGGCTTCTTGTTACTAGCTTTATTCCGAAAACATGGGTCGTATGTCATGCAATACTTACGGACATCGACACACCATCCTGTCCACCAATAGTGGTCCGAGAGTGCTTGTCTGGTCTTTCGAGGTCCCACATGACCTGCGACCGGCGGGTCGTGGAACTGGGAGATAACATTTGCTCAAAGGTCTCCTGAGTTTGGCACAACAACTTGTTCTCCGTACCAAAACATTCCTGCGGCCTCCACCTATCCGTACTTGTCCAGATTTTGAGAGTCTTGAAACCAAGAATCCACACAATAACCCATCCAGGTCATGTTTACAAAACCGTTGTAATGGATAATCTCTCATGGTGGTTGTCGCAGAGGTGGAGGGGGATCTCGTGTTTGTACTATTGCTGTTGCAATGGCCGTAAAACAAACCCACCAACCTCAGTGGTTGCTATAATGTCCATAGGCTGTTCGCTTCGTGGATCGGCCACATTGATGCGTGATGGCCTATATTCCCATGTGAACGATAATCGGCTCATGTTTTTGCTCCAACGCGACTGTTGTCTTGACAGGCTCAGTTGTGTTTGGAAAAACACCAATGGGTTATGGTTGGTCACGACTGTCACACCTCCTTCAGCACTCTCGAGATAGCAATGCCACATCTTGAAATTGTGTACTATCGCAAGGAGCTCTTGATCCCCCGTCGTATACCGTGTTTCTACACGGATGAGCTTCCAGCTCTCATACGCGACTGAGTGACTATTGTGCATGAGGACAACTCCAAGTCCTACTACCAAAACATCACATCAAACTTTCCACGGTTGCGATGGATTTGGAAGAGCTAGGACGGGCGCTGTGAATAGAAGATCTTTGACTTTGGGCAAAGCATTCTTGTAATCAGATGCCCTTTCCCAGTGCACGTCTTTTCACATGAGCCTGGTAAGCAGTGCTACCAGGGTCAAATACCCTAGCATAAACAGTCGTAAGTAGTTTGCAAGGAAGAGGAAAGACCAAATCTGCGTAACATTTTTGGGCGTGGCCAGTCTACAGCGGCTTGGACCTTTTGTGGGCCGACACAGATGCTGTCCTTACCGACGATGTGTCCAAGGTATTTTAGCTCATCTTGTGAAACTTGCACTTGCTCACTTTCACATAAAACTTCTGTTCCCAAAGGATTGCGAGGACTTCGCGCAATAGTTCTATGTGCTCTTCCATTGGTTTGGAGACAACAAGGATGTCGTCCACGTAAACCAAGATGAACTGTCTTAGCTGATTGGTAAACGTTCGGTTCATTTCTCCTTGGGAGGTTGCCGGGGCATTTGTAAGCCCAAAGCATTACACTCAAAACTGATAGTGTCCCATGTGCGTTCGAAACGCGGTTTTGGGCACATCATCCTCTGTGATGTGGATTTGATGGTACCCTTGAAACAAATCCAAGGAAAAAAGAACTTATGCCCCTTGGAGTTGGTCAAAACGGTCCTCAATCTGCAGAAAAGGGAATCAAGTTTTCACTGTCAGCTTGTTCAACACCCAATAATCCACGCACATGCATAAACCACCATCCTTTTTGTTCACAAAAAGGATTGGCGCACCATATGGTAAGCTACTTGGTTGAAGCCATCCTTTTGCAAGGTACTCGTTGATTTGGTATTTGGCCTCTCACCTTTCTGCTCGACTAAGGCGATACATGGGTCTGAATGTAGGGGTCGCCTCCGATTACAACGGGATTGTATGGCACATGTGTCTTTCTGGTGGAAGTCCAGCCGGTGGGTCTTGGAGAACATTCGAGAACTCCATCAATAAGGATTTGAGCTCTTGTGGCATTCCCTCCTTCACGTTGTCCTCCACTTTCTGCAGTTGAGCCAAGAAGTATCGACAACCTTGTCGAAAACATCTCTTCATCACAAAAAACTTGGCATGGACTTTGAGTCGGGTCGGTGGTAATTTTGTACTCGGAATCAACATAAAGCGACGCTGTTCTTTTTGGAGGGTCACACAATTTGATTCAAAGCACATTAGAGCCTTTTATTCATGAAGCCAGGGATCACCTAGCACCGCGTCAAACGGGTCAAGAAGGTTGAGTACCTTTACCGTGACACTCTTTGCGTACCCTTTAACATTATGTTTTACTTTACAAGTACCGATCATGGGTACCATACGGTTGTCACCAACGACAACTGCGCCACTCAATGGCTTGTACTTCAGGCCGACCTGTTGGGTAAAGCCAAGGCTAACAAAGGAGTCATCTCCTCGAGTGTCGGCAAGTACATTCACGGAAGCACCAGCTAGGTGTCCTTTGAACTTCATCGTCATGTTGCCCCCACTCTTCTGAGTGGACAGGCTCGACGATGACAAACTGAGTTTGTGATAAGCACAGAATCTAGTGGCAGACATCGCGGCTCCCACGATTCACCTACTTTAGTCCACATCTTGTGGGAACGCGTGAGTTTCGCTAGCACCTTCCAGTCTTTGAATTTCACTGGATCAAAATCCTCAACTAAAGGTACTGTGAACGTGATCAAACTCATCGCTTTGAGGGCGTTTGCTTCAATCACTATGGTACACAATTCTTGCATAGTAGTCGGTGTCGTCATCACTAGGTAGGTTCGGTCATGCAACTCAT
>SZWC01025379.1:0-18506 GCA_023375785.1 Penium margaritaceum
ACATATACATATACATATACATATACATATACATATACATATACATATACATATACATATACATATACATATACATATACATATACATATACATATACGTATACATATGCATATACATATACATATGTATATAAATATACATACACATATACATGTACATACACATAGACATATAAATATACATGTTCATTTAGGTGTCGGATTATATTCAAAATTTTAATGAGTACTTTCAATTTGTTTTCTTGATTCAAATCATAGTATTATGCGTGGTGGCATTCTTACGCAATGCATGTTGTGAGTGTTTCACACGGATGAGGTGCAGATCAAAAGACAAGTCAAGGAATTTTGGTAGTTGGAGAATGTGTATTAAGTAGTAAGTGTAGTTCAAGGACACGTATTTAATATGTCGGATGCATGTATGTAATGAAAAGAAACACATGAGGCATATGTTGGGTCTTTTGTGCATGATTGAAGGGACATGTTTGTCATGTTATTGTAACTGGTCACTTCTTAGGAAAGATTTAAACAAGTAGGGTTCATCAGATTATCAAGGGGCAGTCTTGTAAAAATCTATTTCCATTGAGAAGTTGACCAAAATGTATTAGAATGTTGATTTTTTTCTTGATGTTTTTGTCAACACTTTTGTAATCGGGTGGAAATTGTAAAAACCTTATATTTAAGACGATGGGTATGGCATATAGCCAAAATATGTTTGGCTGAACGATGCAACAATCCTGAGTTCCACTTGTATTGGATGATAAGTAGAAGGACCTAGATGCTCACTCCCAGAGTTTAGGGATGCGTGATTCGGACGTAACACTTATTCCATTCCAGTTGTGACTTCCAAGTGCTTTAACACACGATGGCTAGCAAAACTCGTTATGCAACTCGCCTGATGCATAAAACGATGGATAACGGTAAAATCCACTTTGGTGAACGTTTTCACATCCCTCGCAACTTTAGCCGAGGTTTTTACTGTTAAGAAACACCTTTTGGCCAACGTAAAACAAGAAAAACGTTAGAAATTGACAAGAAGAAACCCTGTTCAACTTCACAAAACACTCCCACATCCAAATATTTGAACGTGCGAACATGAACAGTTGTCCCATTTCTGTTTCCGTCAACTTGGTCCTCTAATGCCCCACTGTCCTTGTTTTCCACTTTCCCGCTGCCCACTGCCCCCTGCTCCACTGAATTGTTGTCCCGCTGCAGTGCTCGTTCGCTACAACGGAACAACAAATGACGAGGCAGTGCGATAGCATGGCAACAGGAGACCGGGAAAGTGTTGGGCAGGCGCTGTCATGCTACAACATCCGTCAAACGGTCCACTCTCATGCTTTCACGTTGGCCTCCAGTAGCCACGTGGACAAACGGGGCACATCTTTGCCACCTTTTGTAGATATCTACAAGTATGTTGCACATAAATGCTACAAATTTGCCAAAATCAAGGATCATGGTGAAGGTGTCTTCAATCCATCGCCAAATCTAAGGATCCACTTGAGGATTAGTGGAGATAATTAAGAGTTTAACTTAAATAAGTTGAACCCAAAAAATAATGGAACAAAATCAAGAATCACAAAAACAACAAAAATCTTGTCTTCTCAATTAAGGAGCACTAGGGTACTCGTACATGCACAACTGAGGAGCTGTAAAAGTCACATAACGGTACTAGGACTACTGGATGGAGGAGCTTCTTACACCTTTGTGAGAAATGAGATGGCTCAGAAGCTTCATTCATAGACCGAACTGAAAGTGTTTGAAGGAGAGGCCGTCGACAAGGGACTATAGATCCGCCAACTTTGCAAACCACTCAAACTGCAAATTGGAGATCTGCACAACGTAACGGTCTCAAGAGCTAGCCCTATGAGCGACCACAAAATCATCCTTGGACAATATTTGTTATGTCAACACAATCCGTAAGTGGACTGGAGCAGTGGATTGGTCTACGTCAGCATCACTAGCAGAAAGCGTCATCTGTCTGTGGCCGAGTGACCCACGATGCAACGGCGACTACGAGAAGCAACAGAGGAAGTTACGGCAGCCATAAAATGCCAACCAATATCTCTAGATGTGGCCAAGAGGTACCTGAAGCGCTCAGCTCAAGCGTGGCTAGTCCACGTAGAAGCAGGAGAGGCAGAATATATCGCAGCTGCCAAGACGAAGAGGTCGGCCTCGACACCTGAAAAGTTCGCAGTAGTACCGGAGGAGTTTGCGACACTCATCGTGGATTTCAAAGACGTTCTTCTCGATGAACTACCCCGAGAACTACCTCCACATTAAAACATGGACCATCACATAGACCAAAAGCCGGGCAGCAAAATGATGATAGAAGATACCTATCGGATAAGTGATCATGAGCTGACGGTACTCAAGGAGCAGCTTGACGAGATGCTTGGTCACGGATTCATTAGACCTTCCATGTCACCATATGCAGCATCTGTGCTTTTTCTGAAAAATAAAACTAGAGAGATGTGTATGTATAGGAAATACCAAGCATTGAACGACATCACCATCAAAAACTGATATCCCCTCCTGCGATTATACAAGTTTTTTGATGAACTCCGCGAGACCCAAAATTTCAAAGAAATTGATTTACAGAGTGGCTAACATCATATCCGCTTATCTGACAAGGACATCAAGAAGACATCATTTCACACCAGATACGGGCACTTGTGGTTCACAATTATGCCCACAACATTTTTTACGCTGATGAATATCATTCTTCATTGGTACCTTGATGAATTTTTCATCGTGTATCTTGGCAACATCCTTGTGTACGGCCGCACCTAGGAGGAGCACAATGATCATCTTTGAAAATTTATCAAAGCTTTATAAAGAGAGGAATTTCTTGGAAAATCTCAAATTGTGACTTTGGTCTTCATTTGATTGAGTTTTTTGGACCACATCATAGGCAGCAAACGGATCATCATAGACCCAAAAAAGGGGGAAGTGGTCGTTGATTGGCAGACACGCACATGTACTGGGACGTCAAAGTATTTTTGGGCTACTGCAACTACAACTAAAAATTCATAAAGGACGATGCCCTAGAGTCAGCGCCTCTCTCCGATATCACTCAAAAAACCACCGATTGGAATTGGAGGGACAGCAAACAAGAAGCGTTCAACTCATTCACAAACAATCTGATCTCGGTTTCAGCCTTACAATTGGCATATCCAATAGTGGAAAACGTCATGGCCATCAATCCATCCGATCCGGATCGGAGACGTTCTCCTCAAAAACAATGGCGGTGGAGAACAACCAGACATGTATATGTCAATGAAACTAAACAAGATGGAGCTCAACTGCAGAGTGCACAAAAAACAAAAGGGCTGTAGTTGTGCACGAGTTTAAAACATGGTGGTGCTACTTGGAATGGAGACAATGCATCATCCACACCGACTATCATGCCCTGAAATATCATAAGATTCAGCCCAATCTGAGCCATCGATAAACTCGATGGATTGAGTTCTTTGAGTCCAACTTCGACTGCAACATTGAGTTCCGACCTAGAAAAACTAGTCCGGTGGATGCTCTAAGTCGGTGACTAGATTTTATGGCTAAGATCGATGTGTTGCTTGTCACAGTAGACCAGTATCCTGAAAGGTTGTTCACAAAGGGTTACGTGGAGTTTGGTGGGTATGGTAAAGCCAAGTTCTAGTTCGATGACCTCTACTGGCAACGGCCATTTACTAACCAAGTCATCATTACACCAAATAAGGAGCTACAGAGAATGCTATTAGAGGAATACCATGACACCAGTCCAGGTGGACACTTTGGCAAGGAAAAGAGGCTCAAGAAGCTAGTTACGTAATACTAGTGGGACCTACGTGTCGGCTTACTTGAAGTCGTGACAACCTGTCAGAGACAAAAATATTGTCGCACGAGGCCACCCGATCTACTCCAACCCCTACCTATTCCAATAGAGCCATAGGACAACATCAGCATGGACTTTGTGTTGGGATTTTCCACCACTCCCGAGGGGTATGGTGCCATCCTCGTGGTGGTGGAACGATTTTAAAACATATCGTATTTCATCCCAAAAATGACCATTGTCACCGTAGAATGAGCAACACAACTGTTTCTAAAGCAGCTTGTACGGTTGCACGACATGTCATGTACCATCATCAGCAACAGAGACAGCCACTTCACTAACCGTTCTTGGCACAAATTGATGACATGGTATGGCTGTCGGATCCAGCTATCTATGACATTCTATCCTCAAAGTGAAGGGCAAATGGAGTAGACCAATGAGATGCTCGAACAGCTTCTCCGTACATTATGTGAGCCGCACGTCACTGATTAGACAGCCAAGATGCAACTGCCTAACTTGCATACAACTCCACCACTTCCACTGCAATGGATAAAATTCCATTTCAAGTGATCTACTGGATAACAAAGTCAGAGTAACATTCCCACATCGGCTGGATAACAAAGTCAGAGTAACATTCCCACGGTCTATATCCACCTGTAAACCGGACGCGGTCTGCTAGCCTCAACCAGAGGATACAAGCACCAACCAGCGGCAACGGTGACTAATGGGAGATCTGTGCACACCTCTTAGTGTATATGAAAGCATAGGATTGTCTTGGAGGAGCACAGGTTCATGTGTGGTACAGTAGAAGCAAACTGTACTTGTTATTCCAGTGTCAACATACAAGACTATGTTTACATGATGGCACATCTAAGATCTCTGAGCCATGTGCAGCTCTGTACAAGCTAGGGATGAGTATTTTTGCCTCAACATCATGCAGATTTTCTTTCCAGCTTTTCAATGTACCAAGAATTACATCATTCCATCGAGGAATGGCCGAGATATGGCCGTTTTTATGAACCACAACAATATGTTATTGGCAGCACCACTAACGGCAATGTTGGCTGCCCAAAGCGCCCTCTCTAGTAATAACACATCCGGACACCATTCCAAAGTGCCCTTGTCCCTCAATGATCCTTGATTCATCGACTAACTGGTCCCCACGGTGCGCTTTGGCTTCATTGGGTCTTCCGAGGGTCGAGTCCTGGTCCTTGGGGATGAAGTTCCATCACCTCTTTTCTCCTCGGCCAGTCCAACCTTGGGCCGGGTATAACTTCCTTATTTCTTGATGGATTGATCCTGTTCTTGCATTTATCTTGGACAGTTTTCCCGCACATTCCAAATCCAAAGTCATATTACACATTGAAGGAAGCCTGAAGCCGTGATAAGTTCCCTTGGCAATTTCCGGCTTACACAATCCCCCCTTTAGGAGCAAGCTATCCGGCTCGCTCTTGGTATCCTTGGAGGATGGCATTCACCCCACCAAGGTTGAAGTTATGGGCAGGCTTCCATGAGTTGTGGGACGCGTCAAAGCTCTTCCACTTAAATCGGTACTCCCAACCTCGGCCACAAAAACGGCGGTCAAGGATGGCTTCCACCTCAAACTCTTGCTTTCCCTCGATGACCACTGGTGGGGGAGACTCAAAATTGCAGCCAAGGAAATGCTTAGCCGGATCGTGGTAGAGGTAGATCTTGGAGATGTGGAAAACATCGTGGACTGGCATGGAAGGCGAAAGAGTCAACAGTGCCACCACAGTCATCCACATTGCGAGCACCTTGAACAGACAAAGCCACTAGGATTTCAACTTGCCTGATGAGATCCCGCGAAGCTTGACGTGCACCCTGTTGAGAGTCACATGATAACCGACTTTGAGTGTGGCATCTACACGTTGGTGGTTTGCTTAAAATTTCTCATGTTCTTGTGCCTTTGCCAATGCATGCTGCATCGTCGTCCAAATATGCTTGAATTCAAGTGCCGTAGACTCCATAGCGGGCAGGTCACTTGCGATGTGAAAACTCAGGAGTATGGTGGGCATCTACCTGGTCACTACCTCAAATGGTGCCTTGCGGTTGGAGGAAAACGTGGCGGAGTTTTATGCCAGTTCAACTACCGGCAACCACTGGTCCCATGCCATCTCGTCCGAATCATCCACTGCATGGAGGAGCTGCTCCACCGCCTGTGCGGCAATTTGGAGATGAAAACTTGTCGACAACTCTACCTTTCTGCCGTACCGCTTCATGAGTTCTCGTCAGAACTTGCTCGTAAAGTGTGGGTTACGGTCGCTCACAATGGACCGTTGCACACTATGGAGGCGCAGTACGTGCTCGAGGAACAATCAGCCTGTGCCTTGTGCGCTCCTTGTACCACACGTCGCGATGAAGTAATACATCTTGCTGAAGCAATCCATCACCACCAACACCGCATTGTGACCTGCCGTTGTCTCGGGCAACCCCAAAATGAAGTCCATGAAGATTTATTACCACTGCTAGGATGAGCGAGGGTTGGAGGAGAACTGGAGTCTTTGTCCTCTGCGCATTGTGGTATTAATACACATCACAACTCTAGCAGAATTCAACCACTTTCGATAACATGGTGGATAACAAAAAGAAGGGAGCCATCATCTTCAATGTCTTGTTGGCGGAGAAGTGGCTGCTTAGGCCACTGTCATGGAACTCCTTCAAAATCAGCTGCCAAAGTGCTGGTAACGCAAGAACCACCACCTGCTTTGTGCCACGTAGTCGCCAATACAGCACCTCAAAGACAAATCTCCGAGCGTCATATTCCCCATGCACCTCGTGTCCCTTTGTGAAGGGCTTCACAAGAAATACATTCTCGTGGATGGTGAGAGATGTGACCCATATCATCAGGTCCGGTTGCTGTGAAAGTGTGTCGTCTGGGTTGATGCGACCCGGCCTGTTCACAATTTTGTGGTTGAAGTGCAACTCGAATTACTCCATCCAACACGCTTGCCGCCGGCTCAAGTTTGGCTACGTCTTGAAGTGCTTCAACGTATGGTGGTCGATGTAGACTGTGCATTTCTCAGCCTCAAGGTAGCACTGCCATTTCTTGAAGGCTGTGGCCACGGTGAGCATCTCCTTATTATAGGTAGCATAGTTCAGCTGTGTCCCACTCAAATTGTGTGGGTAGTAGGCAAATGGTTGTGACCCGTGAGAGGAGCCTAAGGAATAGAATGAAACCTGTTTGAGGTTGAACGGAGGTCCATGGAGCACGCTAGCCTAGAGAACGTTTTGCGGCTACGCAAAAAAGTACAAGTACTTGAGTAAGGGGGTTCCCCTTCTTACGGGTGATGCTCGCTAGTCGGGCCTCACCAAGCAGCCGGCAAGTGAGGCTCGCCAGTGCAATGCAAGGTGCAATGGCAAAGCCCTTGCACGACCCTCTGATCTAGTTTTTTGGACCCGGGTAACATGATAAAAAAACCAGCAGGTCAGAAAATAAACAGACGTACAATTATCCTAACCACCCTCCAGAAAGGGGGACTGTTCTAGGTCTCACAGGAGCAACCCAGGTACATTTGTCCAAGTAAAGATAGTCAGGAATGAAGTCTAGTAGGGTGGCACTGTGGGTCACGTGGCCAGGGTGGGGAAACGTACGTCGGGGCACATTCCGGTCGATGATAAGACCACACGCTGGGATGCCACAGGCTCAAGATGTACCGTCTCCACTCGCTGGACCACCGTGCCCTGCACATTCATGACCACAAAATGAAATATTTACAGGGAATTAACACGTCCCCTTGGACGGGAGTGCAGCAGGTGCACAGCCCAGTTGATGCAGTTGGAAGAGAAAAGATGGAGCTGGTAGAGCTTTAGTAAGAAAATCAGCCAACTGTGCCTCTCCAGTGATGGCACATACTAGGATAGCGCCAACGTCAATGGCTTCTCGCAGAAAGTGATTTTCAGCATTAATGTGCTTAGTGCATGGGTGCAACACACCATCATTCTCAGCAATGCGATGTGCAGAAGAGCTATCACTGTACACTTACACGGGAGGCACATCCAGACCCAACTCTTTTAGTAGACACGCAAGCCAAATTCCCTCACATGCTGCCTCCCCCAGCGCCATGTATTCTGCTTCAGCAACACAACGTGCCACTCATGATTGTTTTGCACTGCGCCATGACACAGCAGTCCCCCAAACTGGAAATACGTAACCACCATGACTGCGAGCAGTACAATCACGAGCATAGTCACTGTCACAGTAGCCATCGAGCATTGGCCCCGCAGCTGAGGAAAACACCAGTCCAAGCTCTGTTTGAGCACTGCCTTGTGGTGCATACTGCATGGTTGCTGGATGAATTGGGCAAGCACGTTGACTGCGCATGCAATTTCTGGTCTGGTTGTAGATGAAAGATATGACAAGCTGCTAGTGATCTGTCGGTACAAGGCGGGGCCAGTGGGTGGCCCATAATCGGTTGTCCTCACATCCAGTAGATGGGCATAGACGTCTGGGCGCATGTGGCGAGTGCTGGACAGGTAGATTCTGTACCAAGTGGAGGAAGCATGTTGTGACATGTGCAATTAACCGTCCCTGGTACAGAGTGAGAGAGCATGCTGATCTGTTCCTAGTAATGGTCATGCCCAAAAAACTTTGTGCTTCACCCAGATCTGTCATCCGGTAGTGTAATGTGAGCAGTGTCTTTTTCTGTGTAATGAGGTTGGATGAGGGAGACAGGATCAGCAGATCATCCACATGGACAAGAAACGCAACTGGTACACTACCTTCCCTTCGCAGAAATAAGGATGGTTCACAAAGACTCTGCGTAAATCCACCAAGTTCAAGTGTGCTCCGGATTTCCTTGTTCCAGCACTTTGGGGCTTGTTTGAGCCCATACAAATCCTTCAACAACAGCCACACCCGATCAGTGCCATCATCAAAGCCTTCTGGTTGTTTGACGTATAGTTCCTCTTCAAGACATCCATCGAGGAAGGAATTTTTCACATCCATTTGATGGATGTCCTAGTATTCATGTGTGGCAATGGCCAGCACAAGCCATGGTTCTCCAGACCCGCGCTGGTCGAAGATCAGCCTTCTCCTTGAACCAGCGCTCGCAGGGTGTCACCGCCTTTGGCAGTGGACCTTGTGGTACGCGGACCCATACCCAACTAACATACTTGACAACTTCCTCCCAGAATTTAAAGCACAGGCCTGATTCAGTGAGTAGTGTGCGGAGTGCATCACCCAAAGTGCGGTGCCACCATTCAGCAACACCGTTCTGTTGTGGTGTATAAGGAGCAGTGGTCTGGTGTTCAATCCCTTTGGCTTTGAGTTCGGCTTTCAGTGTGCCAAGGAACTCCCCGCCTCTGTCAGTGAGTAATACCAGCAGCTTACATCATGTATTTTGTTCTGCTAGGGCTATCAATTCAGTGATGGCCCGCTGGGCATCTGCCTTGGTCTTCAGCAAGAAGGCCCAACGGAAACGACTGTAGTGATCTGTAAGGGTCAGGACATGCAGTGATCCGTAATGCACAGGCATTGGTCTTGTGAGATCCGCATGCACCAAGGCAAGGGATGTCGTGCTGTCTGTTGAGGACTTGAGGAAAGTCTGTCTGTGTGCTTTGCCTTCATGGCACTGGAGACAAGATCCATCCTTGAGTCCGTTCTCACAGTCCGTTGGGTGGATACCATGGGCAGAGGCATGCTTCAACATGTTTGTGACAACGTCTGTGTTAATATGTGTCAGTCTGCGGTGAATCAGCTCAGTGTGCTTTGCGTCAGTGACAGTCATGATATGCGTCTGCGGTCGGTGTGAGTGTGTTTGGAAAAGAGGAAAGAGGGTCAGTATGTACAGCATGTCAGCATGCGGGGTCCCATCAGCCATCAGCACACCCATAGCACCATAAAGCATGCATATTTACTTCTACGTTACGGTGGACATGTTAGCTTGCTTGTCCAACTGTCCACCGGACAACAGAGTGAATTTTTGCCGTGGCACATACAACACGCCCGTCAGCCACAGAAGATCCCCTGGCACTTGCAATGCAACTGTTCCCACACCCTTAACATGAAGGATCTCTCCAGATCTGGTTTGCACACCTTCCACACCATGTAATGCGTGCAGTGCAATGAACAACTGATGATGAGGGGACATGTGATGTGATGCTGCCATGTCAAACAGCCACTCATGCATGGGAAAAGAATGACCCATAGTGACATGGGTGTGCCCTAGCCTCTGACCTGACGGAAGTGGAGGAACACCTGCATGAGTCATAGCAGTCGTCTCGGGAGGCTGAGCCTCTAGCGGAACCGCCCAGCCAAATCCGGGTGGTAGAGCAGCCGGCTGCTGTGCGTGCGTCGTCCCTGCATACACCCGCTGTGCCCACCATGGTACAAGGCCCGGAATACTCGGGAAGGGCTGTGTGAAGTATGGAACATGATAGACAGGTTGCTGCATTGGCAGTCCTACTGTCATCATACCAAAGGGTGTCACAACTGACACAACGCCACTAGGTCCTGTATTCATAGGCCCGCTCCAGCCTGCTGTCGGGAAGGGTGATTGGAGCTGTGGCTGTTGAGGCCATGGACGTTGCTGCTGTTGTGGCTGATGTCACTGACGTTTCTATGGCTGTTACTACTGTTGTGGCTGCTACCATTTTCTCTGCTGCTGCTGCTGCTGCTTCTGCTCTCTATCCATCATCTGCCGCTACAGTGTGCAAAACCTGTGCCAAAATTGCCCTGCCTGGTTACAAAAGCTACACCGCTGAGCTCCGCGGCCACCCCTCCGGCCACCACCACCCCTGCCTTTCTCCCCCACACCGCTACTCCCAGTTTGCGTATGAGTCACATGAGTGGATGATGCTTCAGCGTCTGAGGGACTCTTGTGGAGATAGGCAGTTGGGGTAGTTCAAACTATATCGTGAGCCTCATCCCTGAGGATGTCTTTGTATTTGCGCAGTTGAATGAAGATGACTGACAGATCCACACTCTGAATTTCTACCACTGGATAGCGGGGGAAGAAATCACAGCAGAAGTATCTGTATTGCTCGCCCAGATGCAGCAGCACCACATCCAGCCACTCCAAAATGGAGCATTTTGTGCCAAGACACAGCAGATGCCGCCGAATTTCCATGGCCTCATCCTAGTAATCAGCTACCGGTGCTCCGGGTTTGGGATAGAAATTGTGTAATTTGTCTCGTAGTATTACAACAAGTGTCATCCCCTGCTCAACCTGACAGGTGGTCAGATGCTACCATGCCTCATGTGATCGGGGATTGCCTGTGCGAGAATCAGCCCGGTCACCTCCTTTGCCCCAAAAGCGGCACTCTTGCAGGGCATACGACAGCATGTAGAGAAGTGCACGACAGAGTGCATTGCAATCACAAAGGAGGGTTTATGCATCGGCTGTATTCGGCGCTGGCTGGAGGTAGTAGGTCTCTAGACCGTACTCGGCGGAACAATCTAGGAACAGGTCTTTCCACACAAGGAAGTCTCGTGTTCCCAACTGCGGCGTGGACAGATCCTTAGTTCTCAAGCCCACTTGGGCTACGGCGGTGGCTGTAAGGGTCACCACCGATGGATCACCGTCCTCGCCTTCCTAAGCACCATCGACCCTTCCACCTGCTACATTGCCTCCTGCATTTGAAATCCTTACTGATAGGGATGCCGGCAGTGATTAGACAACGCTCCTGCTGGCCAAGAGTATTTCGGCAACAATTCGCCAGGTCCACTTTGGGCCCAGTTTTTGGACGAGAGCCCCAAGCTCTGGGAAAACGCCGGTAGAACACTTGGGATACCTGCAACCAGCCCCCGACACTTTCCTTGCCCGTTCGCACTCCACCTGGACGGCCACCCTCTGTTTGGGTGGCCCTTGGGATGCCTAGAGGGGTGGTGCCGCCCTGCAACGGCCACCACGTGAGCCACGTACGGCTCCAACCCCTCTCGGCCTGCTGCGTGGCCTTTGGGGACGCCGTTAGAGTTGTTCAGTGCCCCGTTGCTTGCTACTTAGCCGCCGGCGGCCACAAGTCCCGTGGACCATCGCACGGATCTTGCTGGCCGCCTCCTTTTTCCTCCGCTACACCCCTGTCATGACAGTTCTAGGCCCTTGACCTAGCTCTTATACCATGACAGGAGCCTAAGGAACGGAATGAAATCTGTTTGAGGTCAAACGGAGGTCCATGGAGCATTCTAGTCTAGAAAACGAATTGCGGCTACGCGAAAACGTACAAGTGCTTGAGTAAGGGGGTTCCTCCTCTTACGGGTGAGGCTCACTAGTCATTCTTCACCCAGTGGCCGGCAAGCGAGGCTCGCCAGCGCAATGCGAGGTACGAGGGCAAAGCCCTCACACGACCCTCCGATCTGGTTTTTCGGCTTGTATCATGGATCATGTGGCCGACCTCTTGGAATGGCTCTCTGTTGTAATTTATAATAACATTGTTGTGCCACTTGACCAGATACCTGGTCGGGTTTCCACGGCATCAATGCCTGAGCATGTCTTCAATCACATACTTTGGATCCCCATCCACTTGAACAGGAGGCTGGGGAGTGACTTCTTGGCCACAGAAGTTCTTAATTGGAACCTCATTGTGCTTGAGGTTGCTCACATGGAAGATTAGGTGGATTGTCAACCTTTCCGGTAGGTGTAGGTCAGTGATGGTTGGATTTTTATTCCTTTGACACTAAATGGGCCAAAAAATCAAGGTGTGATCTTGGAAAAGTCATTATAGTATATTTTGATGTTCTCTGATTCAAGAAATACTTTATCTTTTGCGCTTATCAGGTCATCCATCTGAGTGAGCGACAATGGAGAGGAAAATATGGCCTTGTTTGGGTATGGACAATCCTTTTTGTGAAGTGTGTAGAAGGCTTCTTTTTGGGTACTGTTGCCTTATACCCAATGTAAACGCAACTAATGAACTACAGAACCAAAATTGCACAAAACGAAAAAGATGGCCAATTTGGCAAAAACGAATACTGCTAATGTCCAGGATAAGCAAAAAAAAACCAGCAGGGCCATTGTTCAAAATTAATTCTCCAACTGTCCACCGTGGAAAAAGTTAGTGCAGAGAACTTTTATACCTTGCATGCCCACTGCGATACACTGCCAAAGTATGACAAGAAGATCGATACACTACCTTGGTCTACGCGACCATTGAAAGTCTGCTTAGACCTATCCAACATGGAGGTACCGTATGGCAAGGTGTTTCTTTGGTATGGAAACAGGTGAAAAAGGCTGAAACAATTATTTTTTCTATGTATAAACATTCTTAGAATTTGTATATCAATATGTTTATATTTCTATCTTTCCCATCAGTCTTTCCATTTCTTCCTGAAATTCTCCCTTTTTCTGAATATCTCTTTTTCTCTCCATCTTTACCTATATGGGGACATTGACCGTCGATGGCCGATATGGATAGATTTCGGCAGAGGGGAGGGTCCCCCTACGATTGTGAATATCGCGGCTTTGATGTTGATATTGGTATGAACACAGAAACCCCCCCAACATTGGTTGTGATTGGATATTCTTTGAACTTCGTGCATCCACCACATGCCACCTGCCGCTCCTACCCCTCTCGCCCTTTGGTAGGATTTTAGGAGCGCCACTTTTGACTTTGCGCCCTTACATCGTGCACACCGTGTGACAGTTGTGCTCATTTAACAAGATGCATTTGGGTGATCGCGCGATGCAATGCACACCTCTACACCGGAAGCGAGGCCTTTTTTTTTGCTCTTTCCAAGTCGTTTGCGCACAACTGTGCAAAGGTTACATGATCCTTGACCTATCAAACGCTGTTCGATCATTGGATCAAATGTTTGGCGACCATAATCTGTTAGAAAGAGATAGTAAATTGTCTATCTTATGTAACCTTTTTCTCCTTACGACTTTGGCCAAGCAGAATGTTTACCAAGAGACTTTTTTTTGCATATCAACAATAATATAATAATATTTCCAATCGTTCCATGTGCGGATCCGAAAGCTTCCAGTTCCACTGTAGCGCGTGCAAATAGGGTTGCTGGGAAGGAGGTGAAGCAAGAGAGGCATGGAAAAAGCCCTTACTCGCCAAAATAGACCGACCAAAACTTTCCTAACTGATCACGATTAGGGACCAACGGGCGATGACCTTACAAATGGGGGCTCAAGAAAGAAAAATATTGGCGAAGTTTAATCTGATGTTTAGCGATCCGTCGCCAAAACGTGTACTTGCAGCGCCCCTTGAATCGTGTCAAGATGAACTGACGCTTCGAATGGGCCTACGGGTCCAGGACCGGTATGCCCGGTCAAAGGACCGCTTTTCTCATTTGTTGGGCAAACAAGTACATCATGTATCCATGGACAGCCACGGTCGCATGATTGTGATGTCTACGATAGACTGATAACCACATGTCCGAGGACAAAAAAAAAACATTCTTAAGTGGACATAAAAGACATCCCTTGCAGTCGATACTGTTGAATAGGGAAGAGTGAGGGGGAGGGAGAGGGCGTGAGAGAGTAGGATGTGGGAGACTGGTGGAGCCAGAAGTTAGCCGCGAGGCCAACTGTCCCACTCAGTTGTGAGGGGAAACGGGCTCTCGAGAGCTGTGAGGGGGATCACTCTCAAGAGTTGCAAGGGGGGGGATGGCGTGTTGAGGACGTAGAGCGTAGATTGGATTGAGGCGAGCATTTCAAAGTTTTTGGAAAAGAATGAGGAGTGCGGGGGAGCGATTGTGACCCCTATCGGGTCGCACTTGCTCCCCAGGTTGCGGTTCGCCACAGAGTATGGCGAACCACAGAAGGGGTGCATAGGTCGCACGCGTACAAATGTCTAGTGCAACCCCAAAAGGAGCGACACAGCGAGACCTACGTCTCGTAGGAAACCAGTACGTCCTGTCATGACAGTCAGGGAGTAAGACAAATCTAGGCTAGATAACACAAGTAGCCACAAAACGTTTGCTACTTTCACACGATAGCGCAAGCAAGCCCCAAGCATAGAGCTTGAACACCACACCACAAGCCCCTAACAGAACAGCGCGAGGCGGAGCAGGTCGTCATGCGGAGGGCGACACAGGGCGCCGGCTGATGTATCGCACCAGGGGACCCTCCCAAAAGCACACGACTGAAGGATCCGGATGGAAGAACGCGACCGTAACACTCGGGCAGAGGCGCCCTTCTGGAATCACTATGTGAAAAGAACTCCTCCAGGAGCACCCCACCAGTAGCACCCCTCTAGGAGCACCCCACCAGTAGCCCCCACCAGTAGCACTCGTCCAGAAGCACCCTGCCAGTAGCACCTGTCCAGAAGCACCCTGCCAGTAGCACTCGTCCAGACGCGCCGCTGCTAGGAGCACTCGACCAGAGGCACACCGCTGGAGCACCACATCAATAGCAGCCGTCCAAGAGTCCCCGGCGCACCCGGCCAGAAGTGCCATACGGCCACGAGTGGCAGTCCCGAAGCGACCACCAAGGACCAGGAGGGTACCAGAGGAGAAACTCAAGGGCCTGCACTCCATCACCCAGAGGCACACAACAACGGAGGCATCAACAGGACACAAAAAGGGAGGGAGGGAGGGGTAGAGGAAAGAGAAGGAAAGAAGAATGGGCGGGGGCGGATGGGAGAGCACGCCGGAAATGGTGGTAGCGGTCACAATGGAACCTGCAAGGGACAGACGGACGGAGGGGAGAGGTGGAGAGCATGGAGGGATCAAAGATGCAGATGAGCGGTCATCGAGCAGAGGACCAAGCGATGCACGAAGAGAGAATGAGAGGAAAAGAAGGATGGTAGAATCAGTCAAGCAAGGGTAGGGTCCGGAGACCAACAGAGGCGATACTGGAGGGAAAGCCAGGCTGGTGGAAAGCCTTTGTGAGGAAGTCTACTAGCTGAAAGTCAGTAGAGATGAACCGGAGAGAGACATCTCCAACTGTGACAACGTCGCACACGTAGTGGTGCTTAACGTTGATATGTTTGGTGTGACGATGAAGCGCACCAGTGTTTTGAGCAATGGCCAGCCCGCTCTCACTATCTGTGTGAAGGGGCACCGCTAGGGTGGGGAGACGAAGCTCGCCAAGAAGGCGACGAAGCCACACCACCTCAGTGGTAGCACCACCCAAGGCCATGTACTCAGCCTCCCCAGCGCTGCGAGCGACACAGCCCTGCTTCCCGCTGCGCCAGGAGATGGCAGTGGGGCCAAGGAGGAAGACGAAGCCATTGCGGCTACGAGCGTCCAAGTCGCGAGCATAGTCACTGTCGGCGTAGCCCGTCAGGAGAGGAACGCCCGACCCGGTCGGGAAGGCGAGGCCGACACGCGCAGATCCGAGAATGTAGTGAAGGACGTACGCGGCCGCCTGGAGGTGAGTCGTACGAGGTTTGCGGGCATACTGGGCCAGGATGTTCACCTCGCAGGCGATGTATGGGCGAGTAGTGCCAGCGAGGTAGATGAGCGTGCCAACAATGGACTTAAACGTGGTGGCGGACTCCTGCGCACTGGACTCTGCATCGCGGGCCACGCGGAGGGCAAGCTGGGTGCTCGGTGGCATGGGCAAGGAGGCAGCAGGGAGGGTACGGGAGAGGTCGACAGTAGACGCGAAGCGGTCTCCAAGACACTGGACATAGCACTCCTGATGGACCAACAGGCAGCCAGGAAGATGCTCGATCTGCATCCCCAGGAACATGGCCGCGATGCCAAGATCATTCATGCGGTACGCCAAGGAGAGGAGACCCTTCGCCTCGGAGATCGCAGAGGAGGAAGGAGAGGTGATGAGGAGGTAATCCACATATACCAGAATGCAGGCGGGCACGATAGTCGTGCCACCAATGAAGAGGGAGGGATCGGACTGGCTAGGGAAGAAACCGCCACGGACGAGGGTGGACGAGAGCTCCTTGTTGAAACAACGAGGGGACTGGCGAAGGCCGTAGAGGGTACGACGGATGCTGCAGACGCGTCCGGTACCATCAGAGAAGCCAGGAGGCTGGACCATGTACAGCTCACCCTCAAGATGGCCGCAGAGAAAAGCGTTGTTCACGTCTATCTGGTGGAGCTCCCATTAATACTGGACAGCGAGAGAGATGACAATGCGACTTATCGTAAAGCGTCGGACAGGGGCGTAGCTGTCGGTGAAGTCTACGCCGGGAATTTGGGAATAGCCCTCACCTCTCGAGAGAACCTGAGGCTATGAATTTCTTACATAGAACCCACTTGGCCTTGATAGCCATGCGACCAGGAGGAAGATCAATGAGCTCGAGCACGCCATGCTCAGCCACGGCGGCAAGCTCTGCAACACATGTCGCGTGCCAGGCAGCAGCGTCCGGAGGAGTGAGGGCGTCGGTGAGGGTGAGAGGATCAGACTCGTCAGGGGATAAGGGAGAGGAGGAAGTGGGTGGGACGGATGTGACCGCGAGTGCACGGGAAGCAGACATCGGGGAGCTGAGGAAGTGATGGCCAGCGCAGGCGTCAAGTGCATAGCAAAACTCGAGATGAAAGAAGTGGCGTGACCCGGGTGGAAGGTGTAAGATGATAGAGTGCGGGAGGGAGGGAGCACTAGAGTGGGGGGGAAGAGGCAAGGATGAAAGGAGATCGGAAGCCTCCGGAGAGGGGGGAAGGGGAGGAGGGGGAGGTGGAGAGGAGCGCAGAGGGATGGCAGAGGAGGATTCTGCAGGGAGGGGGGAAACAGGTGCCGACACGACGACGGGAGGGAGGGGATCATTGACGGCAGAAGAGGAGGAAGAGGATAAAGATGAAGAGGAAGGGGGACTAGGTACACCAGAGACCGGGAGAGGAGAGGGAGGGGACGACATAGGGACGGACGGGGAGGGAGGGACAAGGGACGAGGTACAAGAGACGGCACGAGCGGTGCGAGAGCGGGTACGAGAAGAAACGGGAGAGGGGGGCGGAGGGGTGTCCAAGATGGAGGGAGGGGACAGAGAGGCAAAAACGGGTGGAGCAGGGGGAGGTGCGCGAGGGGAGAGGAGAGGAGGGGGGGAGGGACGGAAGGGCGAGCCCAAGCAGCATGCGTGGGCATCCACGAGTGGGGGCCGGAGGGAACACCGAGAAGAGAGGCTGGGCTGGGAGCGGGCTGGTGGAGGAAAACTATCGAAGGAGGGGATGGGCAAGGGAGAGAACAGGTAACGAAGGGAAAGGAGAAGGAAGGAGGGGCGGAAGGGTCTCACGAAAGAGAACGTCAAGAAGAGGAGTGAGGGGCGAGGGGTGGGCAGAGGAAGCGACAGAGGGTGAGGACGGCGGGGACGGTGTCGTGGCGACGGTGAGGGGATTGTCCACGAGAGGGCCAGGGGAGGAGGCCCGTGAAGGGGAGGCCTCTGGGACATCCTCAATGCAGAGGAGAACGGGATCTGCACAGCGAGTGGGAGAGGGCGCCTGAGGGGAGCGCGCAACCTGGGCCGCGGCCAGGGAAGGGGGAACTGGAGGAGGGGAGGGGGGGAAGCCGGGAGGAGAGACCGGCGCAGCACGGGAGAAGACAAGAGAGGAGGGAGGGGAGAGACAGACAGTGGACCACCACGGCGGTGCGAGGGGGGTAAGGGAGGCAGGGGAGGAGATGGAGGTGGGGGGGAGGGAGTGGGAAGAGAGGGGGGATGTGGAACGGAAGGGGAGGGAGAGGGCAAGGGAGGAGAGGGAAGAGAAGGGGAGACCGTCGCTTGAGAAGGCACCCTTGTGGAGGTACGGATGGGCGCAAAGGGACAAGGAGAGGCCGTAGGGTGCGGTGGGAGAGCGGACGAAGAGGGTAAGGAGGAAGGGGGAATAGGGGGAGGG